>JAKOGI010001657.1:192500-198651 GCA_029747015.1 Carnegiea gigantea
TTCCCACCCCGTTTGGGTTTCTTTTTAGGAACGAGAAACGGAACCGATTGTATCAGTTTCTTAATATAGGAACCATAATGAAAACCGTTTGACTTGTTTCAGTTCTGGACTCGGAACCATTTGATCTTTACGCACATTGCATAGGATTCTTTGGGGGGGGGGTTTGATGATCGCATAAGATTTTAAACGGCATGTGAACCATATATTTAGCAGGCCATCATATGAAAAATAATCCTACGTAGATAAGATATGGCATGTGAACCATATATTTTCAATGGCATGTCGAAGACCAAATTCATATACAGTATTAATAACAGTATAATATACTTTGGGCTTCCTAAATTTAAACATACAAGTTGAGATGATATCAAACCAAAGGGTGGAAGTGTCAAAATAATCCTATGTAGATAAGATACGTAGACGTTAGAACTCATGGTTAACAAATATTATGATGATTAAAGATTAAAAACCTGCAATTGGGGAAAAAGGGCAAATTATGCTGTCAAATTATGCTCTTCAATGTTGCCTTCGATAATGGGTAAAGACAAAGTCGACATGTTACTATAAAGGGGTAGGGGAATGTACGTTGACCATCAAAAATAGACATTTCGGATTGTAATTAATAGTGTAGGACAAAATATGTAATTTTTTTGTAAATATTCTCTCTGATTAATATAGATACAGCGTCAGACTCCTTGGTTGGAGCAGAGCCTTCCAATTACATTCGCACGGTATCAGAGCCATAATTAAATGTTTTTCTCTCTCTCTCGATTGCTTGCCTCCCAAGGTAGGTGTTCTCGCGGCTTTCTCTTTGTTCCACTGCCGCCGTACACTGCCTATAGTCAGGTGTTCTTCAAAGGCGCTCATGGCCAGCACCCCTATCTGGCCGCCTCCTACACCTCGGGCTTCTTGTAGTGCTTTGGTAGCTTTCCGCTTGGGTCGTTCATCATCTCGAACCCCCCACCTCTTTCCTTTCCTCTTCACGCCGTAGGTATTGGTTTCACCAATGACATCTCGCCCTTCTCCTAGGAGCAGCCACCCCGACCATCTCTTTTTCTCCCTCGACGTTCGCAGTTTCAGTCTCCTTTGTGGATGCAACTCGGCTACGCACAGCGCATATTTCAACTCCCATGAGTTTTTCTATTGGTACGTCTGTTGATCCCTCTTGGCTCTTAACCGAATCAATGTTGCCTCCGTTACACCCTGGCCTATTTTCCATTAATGTTAAATTTTTTTTGGTCACCATGACATTCATAAAAAGTCGATGACTGTATTCCCTGGAGAACACAGTTTATGGCTTTTGGTTTCATCAATGGCTTGGTTCGGACTACTTCTATTTATATCTTGGATAATCATGGCATTCAACATCCGAACCCATCCTATTCGGTTTGGTTGCATTTGGATCAATTGTTACATTCCTGGCTGTTGCTACGATATCCCCTGATTTACTTACTGAGGTGCATGATATTACCCATTCTCTTCAAATATGGGAACGTCTTGCTCATCGTTGAACACTACCAGTTTAGCACATGCCATGGATCTCAAGCACACTCTTTCCATTCTTTCCAAAGATGAAACCAATCTATGGATGATTATCTTTGGGGTATCAAGCAAATAGCTGACTCTCTTGCTTCCATTAGATTGCCTATCTTCGACATGGAATTGATCACACAAACTCTTAATGGTGTTGCTAAAGATTATCATATTCTTGCTACTACTTTATCTGATGGCTCTAACCTTCTTACTTTTGATGATTTACAAGTCAAGTTGATTCACTACAAGCAACGATTGAAGTTTTTAAAGGCCAAAAGTGGTCTAACTTTGCAGCATCAGCCCCTAGCTATCTCGCATCCTTCGCCCTCCTCTTCGGTCAACTCCTTAAATCAGCCAACTCTTTTGCTAATCGGAATAGCGATGGTGGCCAAAATAATGGAAGTGGTCGCAGGCACAATTGGAACAACAATCATTGTGGTGTTCATAATCAAAGGGGTGACCATCGTTCTACCAACAATTCCTCTAATTCCAAATCGGCTTCTAATAGGAGTGTGCCCACAGGAACTGCTTCTGGTAGTATAGTCTTTTCATGTTCTCATATTCGTTGCTCTTCTTCTTCTGTAACTAATTCTATTTTTGCAGGTAACAATTCGTTTTGTCTGAAGGAGTCTTAGATTCTCACCTTAATCCTATGTGCCAAATTTGTTTTGCCCCTGGGAACACCGCTGCAGGTTGCCCAAACTACTATCTTCCTCAGCAGTCTTCCACTCCTATCCCAACATGTGCTACTTTCAATGCAGTCAACGCCAACAAAACAATCTGGTATCCTGATTCGGTAGCAGCTTTTCATATGACTCCTAATGAAGGTAATTTACTCTCCAAATCTCCTTACGCTAGAACTGAATGTGTTTGGGTTGGCAGCGGTACTTTACTCCCTACTAAACATATTGGTTCTTCCATGCTTCTCACTTCCACGTAGCATCTTTCCCTACGTAGGGTCCTCCATGTTCCTTCTTTAAAGCATAATTTGATTTCCATTCATCAATTGTGTTGGGAGAACAACAGCTCTGTCATTTTTGATGAGTTTTCTGTTTGTGTCAAGGACAAGAGCTCGGGTAAGACTGTATTGCGTGTGGCATTTAGTGGGAATGTGTACCCAGTTATTGTCTCCTCTTCTACCTCTGTTCCAGCCTTAGCTGCCCTGGTTGATCCTGCTGTTACTTGGTATTCGCATCTTGGACATTGTGGAGCATGTACATCAGCAAGTCTTAGGAATTCTAATTTGATTTATTTTCCTAATAAGTTTCAGGATACTTGTATTTCTTGTCGACTAGCAAAGTCTCATAGTTTACCATTCAATTTTGCTAAATATTGTTATAATACACCTTTATATCTTATTCATTCTGATTTTTGACAATCTCCTGTGATTTCTTATTTTTCTTTCCGGTATTATATCTACTTTATAGATGATTACTCTCATTACACTTTAATTTATCCATTAAAGTAGAAATATGAGGCTTTCACCGCTTTCTATAATTTTCAGAACTTGGTTGAAAATCTCTTCAATACCAAAATTAACATATTCCAAAGTAATAGGGTTTGTCAATTTGACAATACTTCCTTTGGTGCTGATTTTCTTAAGCATGACATTTATTTTCGTAAGTCATGTCCCGATACTCAAGCTCAAAATGGTGTCGCTAAAAGCAAGCATTGTCATCTTAATGAGATGGCACGTGCTATGCTTATTGAGGCTCACTTGCCTGCTACTTTCTGGGTTCCAACTGCATATTGAATGGCGTTAGTTCTTTTGAATTCATCGATCACTTGATTACAATTTTTTGAAAGTCTTTAGTTGAACCTATTTTTCTAATTTTTCTACTACTTTTGCAAATAAATTAGTTCCAAGGTCTACTCTATGCATTTTTCTTAGTTGTGCCCCCTATTACAAAGGATACAAGTGCTTTGATCCTATCATGGGATGTTTTTTAAATTAGTCGTCTTTCATGAAAATTCTTTTCTGTGTCCTGATCTAATTTCTCATTCCAAGTCTCCTATTGTTTGTGCTTCCTATGTGTCTCTCGATTCTTTAATCACTCTATCTATCCCTACCAATACACTTCTTGATCCATCTCGGTCTACTACGCAGCCTAGCATTTCTCAGCAGGCATGTTTTTCTCTTCTGCCTATTTCGCCCTCCTGTGTTCCCGTGTTTGGGCCGCAGTCCACTTCCTTTGGTATAACCCTATGCAGCCACACCACCAGACTACTGAGCAGCCTATTTCCTCTCAGTCCGCGGCCCATTCTCCTTGCCTGTCAAAACTGAACACCGCCTCCCTCTTTCCCTAGCTCACTCCCGCGTCCCACCTCATAGTGATCTGCCCATCTTGCCTAATCCAATCCCTGACCATCAGCCTATCTCGCCTACTCCATCACCCCCAACCCAGCCCAGTTTTAGAACCCAACTCAATTTCTTCCGCTATTTCGTCTTCTACTCCACAAAACTCCCATCCCATGAAGACCCATGCTAAAAGAGGCATTCGAAAACCCAAAACACTCTTATCTCTTGACATGGACATAGTGGGCCTTGAGCCAACATCTTTTACCCAAGCCTATAAGGATCCTAAGTGGCAGGAAGCTGTGTCAGAAGAATTTGATGCTTTGCCTGTCAATAATACTCAGGAGTTGGTACCGTTTCTGGACAAAATTTAATTGGTCGTAAGTGAGTATAGACAGTTAAATTTAATTCTAATGGGCCGATGGAATGCTACAAGGCAAGGTTGGTTGCTTTTGGTAATCACCAACAGGCAGGCATTGACTACCATGAGACATTTAGTCTAGTTGTCAAGCCCCCCACTATCTGCCTTGTACAGTCCCTTACCCTGTTTTATCATTGGCCTATTAGGCAATTAGATGCTAAAAATGCTTTTCTTCATGGTGTCCTTACAGAGGAAGTCTATATGAAATAACCTCTTAGGTTTGTTCATCCTGATTATCCTAATCATGTCTACAACTTAAGAAAGCAATTTATGGACTCAGGCAAGCTCCTTGAACTTGGTTCCATAAATTCAACAGTTTTCGTCTATCTCATGGTTTCGTATGTAGCACTGTCAACACCCCCATGTTTGTTTACAACCATGAAACTACCACTATGATTCTTCTTCTTTATGTTGATGACATCATCCTCATTAGGAGCTCCTCTTCTGTCCTTCATAATTTCATTTCTTTAGTTTCCCATAAGTTTGCTATGAAGCACATGGGCAATCTGCCTTATTTTTTGGGTGTTCTGCTAGTACGAAGCTCTACAGGCATTTTTCTGTTCTAGTAGAAATATCTCCTTGATCTTATCCGCAAGTTTCATATGCATACAGCGAAGCCTGTTCGTACTCCATCCCTTTCTAGAACCTCTTTGCCTTTAACAGACAGAGAGTTACTAGCAGACCCTCCAAGTACAGGAGTATGGTAGATGCATTACAATATTTGACTATGACCAGACCTGACATTGCTTTTGCAGTTCATGTAGTTTTCCAATTCATACATGGCCCTCGTATTACTCACTTGCATGCTGTTAAGTGTATTTTCAGGCACTTGGAGGGCACCTCCACCTATGGGCTTGAGTTGCGACTAGCAACATATCCCTCCCTTATTCTTGCATACTCTAATGCTAATTAGGTAGGTTATAAGGACACTTGTCACTCTACCACAGGCTATGCTGTCTTTCTTAGGCCTAATCTTGTTTCCTGGCGCTCTAAGAAGCAACCAGCTATATCTAAGTCTTCTAATGAAGCTAAATATCGGGTGTATCTAAGTCTTCTAATGAAGCTAAATATCGGGTTGTTGCCTATACTGTTGTCGAGACCATTTGGATCCAGAAACTTCTTTTAGACCTTATTATTCGTCTATCTGATCCTTCCAAGGTGAATTGTGCCAATGTTAGCATCTCCTATATGGCTATCAATCCTCTTCAACATGATCATAGAAAACACATCGCTGTTGACCACCATTTTATACAGGAGCGTGTTGCTCATGGTGATCTTGTTATGCGCTTCATTCTTACTAGGCTTCAGTTAGTTGATATATTTATTAAGGGGTTAACTTCTAAGTTGTTTGAATTTTTCAAGGTCAATATGTCCATGCAACCCCCGAACAAATTGAGGGTCATAATAGGGTGGGACAATTTGTAATATTTTTTTGTAAATATTCTCCCTTATTAATATAAAAATAGCACCAGACACCCTGGTTGGCCCACAGTCTTCCAATTACATTCACAATAACGCTACAAAATTCAAGTACTTTAGAAATTTTAACCATACTTGTAAGTCTTTTTTTAAAAATTTTTCTCAAAGGTTTTCAATCACACAATTATTCAGAATACTCTCCAAACAACATTTTGTTTCATGTTCGTTTTCATACTGTTATTATGATAAGCATTCCATCAAGAAAAAGTTAAACTTTTTAGCTTTTAAATATTTATTTCAAAATTACATCCGTGCAAATACACAGACACAAATTTCTCCGTGCATTTGACTGTCTATATATACATATCTATTGCTCTCTCCCCCCTCTCTCTCTCTATATATATAAGTATGTGTGTGTACGTATGTGTGTATACATGTATGTATGTATGTATGTATATGTGTGTGTGTGTATTTATATGTGC
>JAKOGI010001658.1:5000-152500 GCA_029747015.1 Carnegiea gigantea
TGCCACTATTGGTTTGGCATTTTCAGGCTATGAAAGTGAGGTTATTCATTTACTTTCTAGAATTGAAAAGAACAGTGTTGTGCAAAACAGTGTGTGCAGAGGACACCATCGACAATAAGAAGGCAAAGAGAATTGAGGAGGGTCGAGTTTGGTGTGAACTATGACCGGGCAAGTGCCTCTTATAGTGGGATTTTGGTTCCGTATGTTTAGGACGTTGTCTTGGAATGTGAGGGGCATTAATGATCTTCGCAAGAGAGATGTCTTAAAAAGTTTTCAGAGGGATTGGAAATGTGATCTGATTTGTCTGCAAGAGACAAAGTTAGAAAAGGTTTCACTTTCTGTTGTTCGTAGTTTGTAGGGGAACTATTCTGTTGATTTTGCTTTTCTTAAAGCTGAAGGTGCCTCTGCGGGCATCATATTGATGTGGGACAAGAACACCTTTAACTTTGTCTCCTCTTCTCAGGGGAAATTCTCCATTACTTGCATATTTCAATGGTAGATGGTGGCTTCACATAGGCTTTTTCCGGGGTTTGTGGTCCTCAAGTTAGACTTGATAAATTGAGGTTTTGGGAGGAGCTTCGACGAACTAGAGATGGATGGCCTGGTCCATGGTGTATCGAGGGAGATTTCAATGAAATTTTATATCCTTAAGAAAAGAGTTCGGGATTATGTCCAATGAATACTATGTTGGAGTTTCATGACTTCATCAATCATGCTGCTTTAGTGGATCTTCCTTTGCGTGGGGTGACTATACGTGGTCTAGGAGTGGTGGGGAAGCTTTTTGCTTGAGGTTGGACCGCTTCTTGGTTTCTTTGGACTGGGAGGAGCATTTCCCATACTCACTTCAGACTAGATTACCAAGGCATCTCTCAGATCATTTTCCAATAACGCTAGAGAGGGCCAAGCTGGAGAGGGGGAAGGTTCCTTTCAAATTCGATAACATGTGGCTCAAAGTTGAGGGGTTCTCTAACCTTGTTAAAAAATGGTGGGAAGAGGTGGAAGTTGAAGGCTTTGCTAATTTTGTGCTTGCGGGGAAGCTTAAGTTTGTTAAAGAGAAGTTGAAGAAATGGAACAAAGAAGTCTTCAGGGATATTAAGTTAAAGAAATATAAACTGCTGGATTCTGTTAATGCGCTTGCTGTGAAAGAAGAATCTGATGGTCTCAGCAGTGATGAAATCGACCAAAAGAGGGAGGCAAGAGAGGAGGTGGCAAGGGTTTTGCACATGGAAAAAATTTTTTGGAGGCAAAAGTCAAGGGCTCTGTGGCTTAGAGAGAGGGACTGCAACACAAAGTTTTTCCATAGAATGGCCAATCTGCCCAGGAAGTTCAACTTCATGTGAGGGGTGTAGATTGAGGGGAATCGTTATGAAACGATTGAAAGTATGAAAAGCTCTATACATGGCTTCTACAAGAAGCTGTTTTTTGAGACCGAACCTGGAGGCCGAAAGTGGATGGCTTATCGTTGCCCTCTTTATCTACCTTTGCCAGGGAGGTTCTTGAGATGCCATTTGATGAAGAAGAAGTCATTAGAGCTCTACATGATTGTTGTGGGGATAAGGCGCCTGCCCAGATGGAATGACTATGGCTTTCCTCCAAGCAAATTGGGATATGGTGCGAGGGGATGTGTTGACTATGTTCTCAGAGTTTTACACTAATGGGAAATTTGTGGCTAGCCTTAATGCTACTTTCATAGGGCTTATTCCAAAGAGAGCTGATGCACAGAATGTCAAGGATTATCGCCCAATTAGTTTGATTGGATGTATTTATAAGTTGCTCTCAAAGGTGTTAGCTCGTAGGTTGGGATGTGTAATTGGGGCTCTCATTTCTGAGAATCACAACGCCTTTGTTGGGGGCAGGCAGATTTTAGATGCAGTGCTCATTGCAAATGACCTTATTGACTCCAGGACCAAGTCAGGTAAGCCGGGGTTTATTTGTAAGCTTGACATCGAGAAGGCTTATGACCATGTCAATTGGGATCTTCTTATTTACGTGATGAGAAGAATGGGGTTTGGGGAGAAATGGATTGCTTGGATTCGCCATTATATTTCTTCTGTTTCTTTTGCGGTGTTAGTTAATGGCTCCCCTTCTCAATTCTTTTCTGCTTCTAGAGGGTTGCGCCAGGGTGATCCTATCTCCCCTCTTATGTTCTTATTGGTGATGAAAGTGTTCACAAGGATGGTTAATTCGGCTGCTACAGCGGGGCTTATTTCTGGTTTCTTTGTAGGCTGGTTGAATGAATCTGCCACTGATGCCTCCCACCTACTTTTTGCTGATGATACGATTATCTTCTGTGATAATGATTGCGAGCAAATAGTGAACTTGCGTGGCATTCTTATTTGGTTTGAGGCGGTGTCTGGGCTAAGAGTCAATTTGTCAAAGAGCTCTATCTTACCAGTTGGGCAAGTGGACAATATTCAATTACTTGTAGGGATTCTAGGATGCTCTATTGATTCTTTTCCAACATCCTATCTTGATCTTCCTCTTGATGCAGAATTTAAGGATAAATCCATTTGGGTACATGTGGTCGAGCGTTTTGAGAGAAGACTATATGGGTGGAAATCAAAATATCTTTCCAAAGGGGGGAGATTGACACTTATTAAAAGTGTTTTGTCGAGCATTCCAGCTTACTTTCTCTCACTCTTCCCTTTACCAGCCTCAGTGGCTAATAAGTTGGAAGCTATTCAAAGAAAATTCCTTTGGGGGTCTTTTGGTAGTGACTTCAAATTTCATCTTGTTAGATGGAATATTATCAAGAATTCCATGCCGGAAGGGGGATTAGGTGTTAGAGATCTTAGGCTCTTCAATGAAGCATTGCTAGGCAGGTGGTTGTGGAGATACATGAATGAGAAGGATAGCCGGTGGAGAAGGGTGATTAGGAGCAAATAGGGGGATAATGGTCTCGAATGGTATCCCTCCAAACCAAGTGGTGCTTATGGGCAAAGTTTATGGAGATTCATTAATAAAGGATGGGAAAGATTTTTTTCATCATTTTTCCTTCAAGGCTGGTGTCGGTTCTTCTATTTTGGTTTGGCATGACGGTTGGTGTACGGAGGGCCCTCTACGAGATACCTTCCCCTCTGTTCATGTGCTTGCGGTAAATAGAGATGCTACTATTGCAGGTTATTGCCAACGTGGGCCTAGCACTATTGTGTGGTCTCCTGTTTTCATCCGTGATGCTTTGGTGGATGACACTATCCTTGCTACTTTTCTCAGTAAGTTGAGTGAGATTTCACCCCAGGACTCACCTGATGTGGTTACTTGGGATCTCAACTTTAAAGGATTTTTCACTGTTAAATCTTATTATCTAAACCTCCTCTCTAATTTTACCTTCGCTATGGAGTCTAGATTTTTGGGGCGGTTCTCTTGGAAAATCATTTGGAAGACTTTGGCTCCCTTGAAGGTGTTAGTTTTTGTGTGGGAAGTTTCCCATGGGAGTATTTTGACATGTGATAATTTACAAAAGAAGGGAATTATTTTGGTGAATAGATGTTCTATGTGCAAAGACGATTTGGAGTCGCCTGATCACCTACTGCTACATTGTCATTTTGCAAGGGCTCTTTGGGAGTTATCCTTTAGTTGCTTGGGAGTCTTCTGGGTTGTCTCGAATTCTATGAGGAATCATCTTGTGGCTTGGGAGGGTGCTTTTGGCAGGAAAGTTAAAGAGAGAAGCGTCTTATTGATCCCACATGCGATTTTTTGGGCTATTTGGCGAGAGAGAAACAAAAGAGTCTTTGAAGGAGAGGAGACGCCCCTTCAACGAATCAAAGATATTATTATCAAGACTCTTTTTTTCTGGGATAGTGGGAACTTTTGTGAATCTTCTTTTGATGTAATTGATTTTGTGGATAGGTTCTATCTTGGATGTACATAACCCTTTTGTAGGATGCCTGCTTGCATCCATCCCTTTGTACAATTTTCAGTTTAATATATTTTATTCTTTTTCCTTATCAAAAAAAAAAATATCAAAAAAATAATTGTACAAAACTGTGAATAAAACAAGAACTTTTAGAAGTAATGGAAAATTGAATATAGCTATAAGAAGTTGAAAGAAGCGATAAGCTTTAAGCTTAACCCTCCTTAAAGCTGAAAAGAACAACCTGAACATTCTGCTATTTCTTACACTCCATACACTGTGGTGTTTGTATGTTGCTAATGATATAATTCCGATGGATGAACTTAGTTTGAAAAAGTGATTAGGGAGATAATAGGTGTGGCGCCTGGAAAAGGTAGTTCGGCATACAAGATGGTTGTTGGGTGGCTTGAAAAAGAAAGATCAAGAAGTTGGGTTCTTGGTATTTTGAAGATGGTTGGCATGGCTATTTGTTGGACCTTATCCCCCAAAAAAAAAAAAATGGTTATTTGGTGGAGTGTTTGGAAGGAATCAGTGGAGTTTTTGAGGGCAAGATTATACCTTATTGATGAAATTTATTTATTTTTGATAATTTTGTATGATTGGAGCAAGTGTTAAGAGTGAATGATGGGTTCATGATAGTGAACACCATAAATAATAAAAAAAAAAAACCTACAACAAAAATGCTGCTTAAGGATTAATAATATATCCCTTTCAATCAGTAATTGGGTGTCTTGCACAATATGATGCACTTATGGGTGGTTTGAAAGGAGGAGGCTACTAGTAGGTGCTATGTTACTTCCACTCAACATTCTGTCTCAAGTATCTTCATTGGAACTTCGCCATCGGACACAAGTATGGACAAGTGACCCTTCATTTTACCAAAAACATAAAAACTTCTCAGAAAATTTCCGAGTTTGACATAACAACCATGTCAGAAGCTTGACGGTTCAACATGGGCATGGCTGAGTAACATAAGAGTATGTATTTCCAAAAAAGGTGCCCCAGGCCACTTGTGGGTTTGAGCGAAAATCTGTTTTGGTTTTGTTTTTGAACTAAAAGATCGGTTGTTTCATTATTTCATTCAGGAAATGGTGGTTTGTGGGCTGCAAACGTGTGCTTTTTGTGACTGCTGCTTATTTATTTTCAGCTTAGGATACTGATGGAGCCATTTCTTTGGAGAAAAGGCAACACTTCTAAGGTTTCTGATGAGAATGCCCCGGAAAGGTAGCTTGTTGTTCTTCCACCAGTAGCATAAATTGAGCATTCGAATAGGTACTACCTGTGCATTTTTCTTCAAGTTTTGATCTTACTTTCAGAACTAAGGTATGTAAAGAGTTGATTGCTATGTTACTTTAACTCTTCAGTTTGTCTCAACTCTCAAGTACACTTGTTAGGCTCTTGACCATCACCAATAGAATGGACACATGACCCTTCATTTTGTACAGAATTTTTCAGAAAGTTGCTGAGTTCCGCACAGCACTCATCTTGAACACTTGACACTTCCACATGAATATGCTGTATGCCTGAGTGCTGTGAAAGAAATATCTAGCTTTAGGGGTGCCCTTTGTTGTGGTAGCAATTAAAGAATCTCTATCGCCAAAACTGAGAATCCTGAGGAAGGAATTGTGTAGCCTTTTCAAGGTTTGTGGTGACGTAACTAAACCCTGTTTTTTCTGCAGTGTGAGAGAATTTTTTGAGCGGCATTTTGGGAAAGAGGTATGTTACCATGACTGACTAAGTCTGTCGGGATGCATGTTCTTTTTAGTTGCAAAATTGTAATTCCTGATAATTAGATTTTCTGCAATTCCTGATAATTAGATTTTCTGCAATTCCTGATAATTAGATTTTCTTTCTATGTATAGTTCGTTGATTATCTCATTGACCCCTTTGTTGCGGGTACAAGTGGTGGAGACCCTGAATCTCTTTCAGTAAGTTCACTTACTCTTCTATTGCATTAATGCCTTTATCAGTTCAATACTTCAATTGGTTTCTAGCTATTTCTTCTGTATAAAAGATATGCGCATACAATGCTTATAAAACATCCCTGGATTCTGCTAAGTGTTTGTCTTATTGTTCTGTCTCCTCCAGGGTTTTTTATTTTTATTTTATTTTACCTAATATTTTTTGTTGCCATTACATCTCTGTGTTTGTTATGCAGATGCGTCATGCATTCCCAGAGCTATGGGACATTGAGAAGAGGTCTGCTCCTATTAGGCCAATTTTTTTCTGACATAATATAAACCTACATTTCAACTGCCAGCTGTTTAGCTTCTGGCAATATTCAAATACTTAACGCCCGTAGTGCCATCCCATGCCCATTTTTGGATTTAGTTTTTGTTGCCAAATGTCCAGGGATGAAATCACAGGAGAACCATTTCTCATGTGCAAAACCCTCTAGGACAAAGCGCTAAGTTTGCATTTCAGCCATTCATGAAAAATTTTGACTATAGAGAGTGGATGATCTCCCTATTCTCTCTAGAACATTCAAATTACAGTACTGATGGCTGACCATCGCCAAAAAGAGTAATCTTTAAATTGAAAAATGATTTCATATACTTTATATGTTTGTAACTTAAAATATTGGAAAAATTTTTTAGAATTCACTTAACTTTGCTCCAATGTTTTAAAAATCAGCGAACTTTAAGAAGGGTTCAAAAAATTCCTAAGATTTAGATTTGAGTGCAAAATCACTAAA
Source organism: Carnegiea gigantea (assembly GCA_029747015.1). NCBI lineage: Eukaryota > Viridiplantae > Streptophyta > Magnoliopsida > Caryophyllales > Cactaceae > Carnegiea > Carnegiea gigantea. The sequence goes on from JAKOGI010001658.1 coordinate 11,549, forward strand.
CTTTGATTGTAATCTACACCTTGCTAATTAAAGAACCTTCTTATCAGTTTTTCTTTTTTTTTTAAAAATCAAGTCACAGTATGGGGAAAAAGTTAAAATCATTCAACTCTCCTTTTAAGTTTTAAATAATCGCCAAACTTTGAAAAAGTTCAAAAATTCCCTAAGCTTCAGCTCTGAGTGCAAATAATGACCAAACTTTGATTGTATTCTACACACTTGCAAATTATAAAAAAAATTATTATTAGTTTTTTTTTTTTTAATCAAGTCAAAGTAATTCTTAATTTTGTTTGGAAGATTAAAACAAAAATAGGTGTGTAAATTTTGGGATGATAACTATGATGATATTTCAAATAACTTAGGAAAGTTTATCACAAAAGGAGATATATGATATCGTCCATATATTAATTGAAAAAAGGGCGAGGATAATTAAGAGGATATTTCAAATAACTTGGGAAAGTTTATCACAAAAGGAGAAAATTATGTAATATATGATATAATATCGTCCATAAATTTGTTTAAAAAAGAGAAAAAAATGAGGGACACGTAAATTTTTTCGGGATGATCGAATATAAACAACATCTTAAAAAAAAGAGTATCTTCATTAATAGATAGCCTATAATTGCACCAAATGAAGAAGAAAATATCTTACTAGCAAGTTGTTTATGAAATTGAGAATATGATGACTCATAGGGCCAGGATGCTCTTTTTAACATTCACTCTTGGGGTTGCTAACACTACATATTGAATATCTCTTCTTTCTAATTTTTACTCAAAATTAACCTGCACTTGTTTCGAATATCATGTCTGTTATTAGATCAAAGTCTTCCCTCCTATGTTTTTTTCCTTTTAAAAAACTATGGATCATTCATTTAAAAAATTAAAAGTAATTGGGAGTTTCTTTAATTAGTAAGGTATAAAGTAAAATATAAAATATTAAGTTTGGTGATCAAAGTTTAATGATTTTTTAAATCATTTTAAACTTTGGTTATTTTTTAAGACTTTGGAATAAAATTGAGTGATTTTTTGAAATGTTTTCTTAATATATATCCAAAAATGCCTAACTTTTAATGGCATTTTTTTGGGGCTTTTTTTGGGGGAGGGGGGGGCAGCGGAGGAAAAATGGTTGAAGACTCTTGCATCTAGCAAAACGTCTACTATGTCATTATCTTGGAAATAGAGGGAGTGGCTAGCAGGCAGCAGCTGACCTCAGGTATACCCAAGGGAAAGTAATTCGGTGTGTGCTGTCTATTTTAAATTTTAAACAGAAATGGCAGATTATATTTGTTTAGGTGGTGCAGCTTTCTTTTAATGCTTCTATTTTCTTTCGGAGAGCCACCTTGCTATCTTCCTAGGAAGTTTGTTTGTAATCTTGCATTCTGTGTCAGAAAAGTTAGAGGAAATATCAGTCAGTTGGAATTTGTAATTGTGTGTCAATTTTGCTGGCTTAGACCATAGCTATTTGCGTTGAATATACTTGAACTATACGTTTGGTAATTGGGCTCACAAATGGCGCATACACATTGAAAGCCTCTTTATTACTATGTTCGACCTGCAACATATACTTTCTTTTTTCCCGTATGAATTATGAAGCAGAAGCAAATGATCTTCCAGGTATGGATCAATAATTGCTGGAGCAATTCAATCTAAACTATCTTCTGAGAAGGAAAACAGTGGAGGAAAGAAATTGTCTAATAAGAAGTCAAATCGACGTGGTTCCTTTTCTTTCCTGGGTGGTATGCAGGTAACAAGATTTGCATTGAAGTTTCATTTATGAACCATCTTTGGTTTGCCCTACATCCAGCTATTAAGCTTGGCACACTTGTCGATTATGTATCACATCATGATTCTAGTGCCTCCCATGATATCCAAGTCAATTTCTGGGGGTGGAGGTTGGGGTGGGGAAGGGCATGGGCGTGGGGCTGATAGAGATGTGCACAGACTTGTCCCTGCTATTATTAAAGTGCATCGGCAGTTTGTTAATTTGTCACAAATGAGAAGGGCATAACAATTTAATGAGCCATTTTGGTTAAGTCCAATACGACTATATTCTGTTTGTGAAGGCTCTTTCAACTCCACGGAATATATCGTATCGGTTGCTTTTTAAGTTGAATACTTAGTATTGTATGTTTGACCTTGACTTATATGCAATGTGATCATGGACTGTATAGTATTTATTATTGTAACTTGAAAGTTTTTTGATTTTCTTTCATTGATGACATCACAATTTTAGAGGACTTTATATATTGGACCAAATGTTATCCTATAATGTCCTGACAAATATGATGAAGTCATGCATATGTCCCCCTTGGGGGGGGGGGTGTGGGGTGGTTGGTTGCTTTACGGACCACGATGAACATGTAGGTTGCCTTTGGGTATTTACTATAGATATAATGTGGAGGCAATGGCACAGATGAAGGCAAGGCTGTAGGTTTGGCTTGCTGTGAATGAGCAGGAGCTGAGCGAGTGAGGAGCATTTGTCTCCACAAGAATAAGGGTTGGGCTGAGACTTCCTCGAGAAACAAAAGCTAGCACTGCCCTTAGTCTGATGATCGAGTCAAACGAGATAAAAATGGGAGTTTTTTTTATTTTTATTGAAGAGACTGTCTGAGAAGAGCTTTATACCAATGAGGTGGCTATGCCTGTGCTGATTTGATGGGTTGTGGACCACCTGCCTTTTTGTAGACTCCAAAGGGACTGTTAATTAGGTGATTTCCTGACAGATGGAGGCTTAAATTGGTGATGAACAATTCAGTATTTCAGCCTATTATAGGGAATAACTTTTACGGTAATAGATTAGTTCCGTGTATGAATGATTAAGTATAAGATTGAAAAGGGGTGGGGGGGATATACCTGCTTTTGTGAAGTGAGATTCAAATGTAAAAAGTAGCTGTCCTGTTTCATAGATCTTTTTCTATTACGAGTGGCAAATAATTCAGCATTGCATTGGAGCTATGGACTATGAGGAGGGAAAAAGTAGGAATCCGAGAAACAGTGAGCAGATCTTGAAATGCGGCTACAATTTTGAAATAATGCACAAAATGCTAGGGTCAATAATTCGTTAAGCAATTTGAATTGTAAGCTTGATGTGTGGACTTGAGCTGTACCCTTGATGTTTAGGTTTGTGCATGCGATGTGGACACAAGAGGGAAGGTCAAACAGCAGAGAGTATTGCGTGCTTTCAGCCTTTTCTTTTTCCCTATTATTATTATTTTTTTTTTTTCTTTCGTGTCTGTCATTTGCCTTCTGTGTAGTATGGAGAGGGAAAGTTGGTCTTGTTTAGGCTTGTATGAATACCGCATGACTGTTAGGTGTAGTGAGTATTGGGCGAATAGGCTGAAGACAAGTTGCATGCAAGTTGCATCTAGGGCAGGCTTCTGCTTTGTAAAATGTTATTGTCCATTGTAGCTTTTGGGGAAACTAGTCCTTAACGTAAACCTGCTAGCTGGGCTTTGACATATGGGCTGATTTACTGTTATTTGTAGCTCTGTGAATGATCACATTAAATCTTTTGCGGCTGCTTTGTAGCTTGCTAATTGTTATATCTTGTCCAGACACTCGTTGACACAATTTGCAAACAATTTAGTAAGGATGAACTCAAACTCGAAAGTAAGGTGTTATCGTTGTCTTACAGCCATAAGGGGATCTCCGCATCAGAGAACTGGTCACTGTCTTCTATGACGAACAGCACTAGTGAAGATAGAACTTATGATGCTGTGATTATGACAGTAAGTTGTTTTTTGCTTGGTCAATGGTACTGCTCTTATTTTCTTTTACTCTAGGAAAATCTGGATTGGTAAAACAGTTGGATTTTGTTCTGCTGTTTGAGACTATAGCTGAGATTGTTTAATGAATTTCTGTGATTCTGTCTGTGAGACATTGAAGAATTTGAATAGAATAAAATAATAAATTGATACCCTAGCATCACTAGCGGAGCCAGGATTCTAAGCAAGGAGGGGCGAGATTGGGAATATTAAAGGGCACTTCCCCAAAAAAAAAAAACAGAAAAGGCAGAACGAAAAGTCAAACCAGGGACCTCCCATCCAAAGTAAAGGGCAACCACCACCCTGCTATATACTCCTATGATGTGTACTTATGAACTAATTAATATATATCTATTTTTCTTATCCACAAAAATATCCCACATTAAATTTTTTTTCCCCAAAAAGTTGGGGGGTCAATTGACCCCCCTTGCCCCAACATGGCTCCGCCTATGCCTAGCATCCTGCTTAGGCAAGATATGGGGCATGAGCTTCAGTTATCTGTGGCCTTACTGTTGAATTGCAGAGAGATTGTGTCTGCTGGAGCTAAGATTTATTTAGGGTTGATTGCCTACCGTTCCACAGCAAAAGTTCTTTTTATTTGATCCTATTAAAATTCCAGTGATTCATGTATTAATTTTCCTGCAACCTTTCCAGAAAGAACCTTGGGTGTAGTTGTTTGATGAGTGTTCTATTTGTGACAGGCTCCACTTAGCAATGTCAAAGAAATGGAAATTGTGAAAGGAGGAATGCCCTTTTCACTTGACTTCATTCCAGAGGTACGTATTTAGGGGCTGACTTCATAGTGGGATAGTCACATTTCATCAATGATTGGGCTTCTCTGTGTGATTATCTAACCCGAACTGCAACTAGGTAATTGAAACCAGAATTTGTCAAGTTAGAAATGGGAAGAGTAAAATGGGATGTAAATTTGATTTAGCAAGTTATAAATATTGGGCACCAGGGGTGTAATCTTGCCCAGCTGAGTCCTGGCCCACCAAGCTCATTTTTCTTGCTGGAAGTTTGTTCCAAGGTTGTTCCTGGTATTATTGATGGGGGATTCATAGGATAAGTTGTGGATCTTATGTTTCAAAGTCTCGCCTCTCATGTTAATTTGAAATCCTATGGCAATACCTTGGGCTATATGGCAAGGAGCCCAGCAGTTTTGCACAATTAGCTACTCTGTGTGAGCAGGGCTTTGTTGGCAATGATTTCAAACAGGTTCGTGCTGTTCTGCTTATCCCCTTCCCCTGCAAAAAAGGAGTAGGGAAACAGGTTGGACCTGTCTTGGTTGTACCCCAGTGTGTTCAGTTCCTCAGGAGCCAATTAAATGCCTGGGTTCTCTGTTGAAGCTTGGAGAGAGAATTTGAATTAATCCGGAATGCTCGCTGTTTCCTTGCTAGCTCAGCTTCTAGTGTGTATTAAATTGGCTGTTTTTGAGTGAGAGATAGAGATCGCAATCGTGCAATCATTTGTTCGTTATTCTGATGATTCTTTGCAACTGGATCATGGAAAGCGAGAGCTGACTATTAAATTGCATAAAATCCCATGGCTCGGTACGCAATCATGCCATCGGACAAGGTCACTTAATGTTCTATTAGGCCACTTTCATGTCCTGTGTTTACTTCTGCATTTCCCTAGCATTTTGTTTATCTTCAAAGTAGGAACTGTCAGCCATGTTGGGGTGGACTTGTTCAACGAAAATTAAAGCTCTGAGCTTGTTTTGCAGAACTTCATTACTCTTCTAAAATCTTGTCTAATTTTATCTGCCTACGGGGATCTTGTTCTTTAGCTTTGGGAATGGCAAAAATCATACAATGTTATATCTTAGGAATCAAGATTTGGATCATGGCATGTCAAATCTAGAAGTATTAAGGCATAATCTAAAATATCTCTAAAATATGTATGAACTTGTAAGAATATGTAGAAACTTGGTGAAAAATTCTGGAAGGATTTTGAGTCTGGAAATCTGGAGATCTTAACTACTAGCAGGCTTTAGTTCCTTTTGTGTGGGGGAAAGCCTCTGTCAACCCTTTCCATCTTATTTCTTCATTTTTGTTTGAAACGGATAATATTTTTAGAGCAGGATTGATGTAGGACGCTCTAAGAGCAATTCCTACAAAGGAGAATAATTGATGCAGGACGCTCTAAGAGCAATTCCCATGCCGAGAAATTCAAACAAGAATTCTCAAATACTCAATATTTCAATTCAATTCAAGTCTACCTCCTAATACATAACAAAAGGGTTTAAATAGAGAATAAACCTAAAACATTAAGGAAACAAATAAAAACCTAATCTAAGAGATAATATTCGCTATCTAAAACGAGTAAACGAAAAGATAATATTCCTAAAAGATAACCTATGAAAATTAAAATACTTCATATATGCTAATATTGAGATATACCCATATCTTCTTAATTCTCCTTTCTTTATCCTGCATCATTCTCCCCTGGTTGGAAAAAACTCGTCCTCGCGTTTTGTACCGAGGTAAGAAGAAAGAATTCAAGTGAAGGAACAACTTTACTTCACTCCACAAATGGAAAAACTGTAGGGCTTTCAACTTCTCCAAGAAGAGTAGCAATGCAATCAGCGGATGGAGCTTCTTGCTAACTAGAAGTTCGTTAGTGATAAATGAGTCAACATGCTCATTTCAAGTCTTGACATCGAGTTTAGTGTATTGTCCATGAAAACATGATCAGAGATTAGAAATTTAGCATGTATATTGACTGCTTGGCCCATCTCGAATTTTCTTTGCATGTGGTCAGATTTTTGACTGTCCAATGAATATTCATTGGGGATGATGGGAGATTTGGTTACTATTATCGTTGACTCTTCATTCACTTGTATTGGTGGTTGGACATCCTCTTCATTAGGTGCCCCAGTAAAAGCATCCACGTTGCTATTGAGAATGAATATTCCCTCATTGTGTACTGTATTTGCATATGACTGGCAGTCCCCAACTTGCATTTCTTGATTCATAGAATCAAGGAGGCCTTTGTTAACATCATTGACTTGATATCTTGAAGTTGACGATACTCTATGAGTTGGATATCTGCATCCATATTCTCAACTCCTAGAGTCTCCTCTTTCTTGTCCTTAATGATAAATCCCCTATCATATGCATCATAATAGGTTGGACCTATTTTGTGCAAATAAGAAGTCGGTTCTTTCCTGGGCGATCTTAGAGATGAAACCATACAATCTCCAATGAGAAGTTTTGAAGGAATCAAAGGAGCTCTAGGAAGTTCATAATCCCACATGTACTGAGGAATATAGGGCTTACAAACACAAATGAATTCATTGGCAAAGTAAAGATCTAACTTAAAACAACCGTCGTAAATCTGGCGACCTTGAAGTTTGCAAAAAGCATGGACAGCATCCCGGTAAGAGTAGAAATTCACTCGAGCATGAAAATCACCCCTTGTCTGAAATCTCGCAATCTTTTCTACATCTCCATTAGGAGAGAAAACTTGGTACAAAGCATTTGTCGTAACTGGAAGTGCTTTATCATGAATTATCACAAACAAGGCCCGATGATGTTTCTCACACCAGGTTATGGTTGCGACAGTAGCAATAAGGAGTTACTAATAGCAACCACAATACTGGACAAGAAACAAAGGGTCGAACAGTAGCAGCAAAACTGAGATGAGAATTAATGAAGGTAACCACACAATGGCAGGGCAGGGCAGAAGCTCCGAGATATCACGAAGAGGATTCTAGCAGCAGCGAGGTAGGGCTTCTTGTTAGCATTAGCAACAAATAGCAATCAGCACGAGCAACACAAGAACAATCAGTAGCACAACTCCACATTCAGGGCATGTGGCTGGGAACGGGCCTGCAAGGGCGTTTTCCGGCGAGAGAAGGAGCCGGAGGTGGGACCACAGCATGGCCAAGAGGGTTTCGGCCCTCTCTGTCAATGACCGAAGGCCCAACACCCTTCAATTTGCAAGCAAAAGGGCGGGCACAATATTAGGGTTTCGTGGAGATTCAAACACTCAATTGACTAGCAAAATGAAGCTATTTGCCTATTTTGTGCAATTGGTAGAGGGCTTTGCGACGAAATTTAATGGGTAGTTGAGGGTTTAGGTCAATTGTGGGAGTCTTGGATGGATTGAGGGCGAATTTGAGGGCTAGGGTTCAAAAAATTGAGGAATTCGCAAATTAGGGTTTCGAACCGTGATACTGGGGATTCCGGTGAGGGTGCGCCACTGACGACGGATGCGAGATGGTTGACCGGGGGCAGCAGGCCTAGGGTTTCGGGTATTTAGGGTTTGCGCGAATTGGGATTGAGAGATTTGGGCGTTCTAGGTTTCCGGCGAGAGGCCGGCGGTGATGGAGGCGAGGGTGGTGGTTGGCCGGGGCCGTTGGATCGAGGGGTGGTGGTCAACGGCTGGGAGGTGCGAACTTAGCTGGCAGGTTGCGCGCACAGTGAAATAGGGTTTTTAGGGTTTGGTTTTTTTTTTTCCCCTTTTTCCTGATGAAAGTTGAAGGAAAAAAAAAATGAACACAAAAGGCAGCGGCTAGGATCAAATCGCTCTTATACCAAATTGATGTAGGATGCTCTAAGAGCAATTCCTACAAAGGGGAATAATTGCTGGAGGACGCTCTAAGAGCAATTCCCACACCGAGAAATTCACACAATAATTCTCAAATACTCAATATTTCAATTCAATTCAAGTCTACCTCTTAATACATAACAAAAGGATTTAAATAAAGAAGAAACCTAAAACATTAAGGAAAGAAATAAAAACCTAATCTAAGAGATAATATTCACTATCTAAAAAGAATAAACGAAAGGATAATATTCCTAAAAGATAACATATGAAAAAAAAAATGCTTCATATATGCTAATATTGAAATATATCCATATCTTCTTAATTCTCCTTTCCTTATCCTGCATCAAGGATTCACCTTCATCAATCAATTTCACCACGTTTTAGCATAATCATTTGGTCCTACTTTATTTCTAGAGCAGGTGTATTGCTTGTACTATGCTATATGAGCTCATATCATTTGGATACCCCCCCCCCTTTTGTCTCCCTTGTTATTTGGCTTGGAACTGCACCGGAGAAGTAATGCTATGATTTCTGTTCATGGTGCAGGTGAGTTATGTACCCATCTCTGTTATGATCACTGCATTCAAAAAGCCTAATGTTAAGAGACCTCTTGAGGGCTTTGGAGTGCTTATCCCCTCAAAGGAGCAGGATCATGGACTCAAGACTGTTGGTAAATTTTACTGTATGCTTGTGTAGCTTATATATTTAGAAATCTAATGCAAGTACTTTCAATTGTGCAGGTACTTTGTTTTCCTCAATGATGTTTCCTGATCGTGCACCATCTGACCTGTATCTTTATACTACCTTCATCGGAGGAAGCAGAAATAGAGAGCTTGCAAAAGCTTCAACGTAGGAGATTGTTATTCCTCTACTATCTAATTCACTACCCCCCGTCTTTACGAGGCTGTGTATCACTGGTATTTCTTGTGTTTTCAGGGATGAACTGAAGCAGGTAGTTTGTTCTGATCTCCGCCGGCTATTGGGAGTTGAGGGAGACCCAACTTTTGTCAGGTATTAAAAGGGCTTACAAAGGGTACATGGTTTATAGCCTAATGCTATAAATTGTTTGATAGAATCCCTGGGACCTAAAACTATGCGCATGTATATGGCTGCAGTCATATCTTTTGGAGCAAAGCATTCCCTCTTTATGGGCACAATTATGACTCTGTGCTGAGAGCAATACATAAGATGGAACAAGATCTTCCTGGATTCTTCTATGCAGGTAAGATAGTGACTTTGGTTAAAGTCAAGCTATGAGCGATTGGAATGCCATCTATCTTTAAAGCTTGGTGCATCTCAATTGGGAATTGAAACTTTGGTGTTCCTCCTAGAAGTTCTTTTGAGTTCTTGTGCTACACGCAAGTTACTGGCTTGAGGTTTCTCTTGAGAGAGCTGGAGGGGAAGCCAATGACCATGATGATGCTTGGAATATGGGCATCTTGAATATTCAATTGTTTGACGTTTGACATGAGTGTGAATTGCAAGTCAGCTTTAGACTTACGAAAATAACTGCCACCTGATACCTGACCTACAACCAGTATCCTGACTCAAACCTGAAACAAGGCGAACCCTATTTGCACTCAAAGCTGCATTGACTTGATATTTTCCTAATGAGTGCTGATTGTAATTTCCTGTTGAGCTTAATCAGCTTATCGGAAAAATTATAGAACCCCTACTATTAGACTAAACCCTACTATCAGTCCGTTTTAAGCTGAACCAAACCAATCTGAACCCAATCAGAGACTTCAGAGTGATCCATTTCCCAGCTCTATCGGCATGTTTCATAGAGCCTCATAGGAATTACTAGGATCGCTACCCTGCCCTCTGTGACGATCCAAATTGCGGTACATTTTCGTTCTGCAACGACTGAGAACGCGTTCCAGATATGAGAACTTGGTGATCCCTTTTCTGAGAGCACAAAATAACCTGAAAATTTGAAAAAAATGAAGAAAGAAAAATAGAAAAAGAAAACAGAATCACTGTTGAAGGCAGGCTGCAAGCATATCAGAAGCGAAGCAGCCATGGATATCTCTATGACACTATCGCAGAGAGGAAGGGAGAGAGGGGACTGGCAAGTAGAGAGAGGGTCAAAGTTGTTAAAGAATGGGTTCTTTTTACTGCCTCTCATACTTCTCTGGTGAAACAGAATATTGGGAACATGCACAAGTTGTAATTAATAAATTTTGATTATTGGGAAAAGTACATGCATCAATTACTTTAACAAAACAATAATGATTAGTTCTGATTTTTTGCCTTTAAAAAAAGAGTGATATTGGTTTGGGTTTTCTTGTTCATGAAAGTTATTTCTTGTATTATGGATTTTTACTGAAGCAATTTACTTTTAGACAACAATGTCTGGTAAAAATAAAGAGGGAAAAGAGCCCATGATAATTAAAATTTTAATTTTGCATTAATGATCTGAAATAACGAATTTCGTTGCCAAAAACCTTTCTAGGTGGCCTACTCCCTTTGTTCCCGTTTTTAAGGAAGTGATGTTTAGCGGTCCATGCATACCGCAATCCTAGTAACTATTTGCAGCTACGCTGTTCTCAAATTTTACTTTTGGAAAAATCTTTGTAGGTAACCACAAGGATGGACTCTCGGTGGGAAAAGCTATAGCCTCTGGATGCAAAGCTGCAGAGCTTGTAATATCCTATCTGGACAACCATTCAGATGCAAAGACGGTCGAGGAGAACGAGGAGCTTCTTACAGGCAAAAACTGATTACATCAACAATCTGATTTTTGAAAAAGGGTCTCGCTCCTGAGTAGGAATCAGTGTTGATGTTTCATTCCTCAAATTTCACTCGGAAACCTATGAGCACTAATGCAAAGCACATTTTGGCTCTGCCTACAGTCAACGGCAAGGCCACATTGGATTGGCAGCTATGGGCATAAATTCTTTCTAGAATTAGTCAAGCCTACAAAATTTTGTATCATGCAGAATCAGACACATTTTCCTTCTGAACAGTTCCTTCCATGGGTGTTTGATTTCAGAAAGGTGGTTGGTTTGCCCCCATCCCGCATTTTTTATTCCTTCACTTTTCAGATCATCTTCTTGGGTGGCTAGAGGAACTCCGAAGTGCGGTTAAGTTTCAAACAAGTACAGGTGCTTGATCGATATCAACACTTCTTATGCTTCGTTTGGTGCTCAGAAAATTTGATGGAAAGAAAAGTTGTGGGAAAAAAATGTGAAGGAAAAAGAAAGTAGGGAGAAAATGAGTTTTTTCCTCTTGTTTGGATTGAGGAAAAAATAAATGAGAAATTTGAATGTTGATAAATTATTTGAATCATTGATGTTCTCTAATCAATGTCATGTTGGAGGAGGTTGGAAATTTTCTTCAAACTTTTCTCACAATTTTATGAGGAAAATTTTATCATTTATTTGTAACAATTTTTCCATCTAGCTTTCTTCGTATTTTTTTTCTTTATGATTTTCTCTAAACCAAATACAAGAAAAAAAGTAATTTTGTTATTTTTTTTTCTTTCAGCCAAATTTTTAAGGTTTAAACAGAGCCTTAGGAGAGTAAAATTACCTGTTATAGAAAATTTTTTGGGTGCAACGGACTCTTGCAGGGTTCTAGTGTTGGTTAAATTTTGTCCAATTGGCATAGGAAAAAAAAGGTCATGTGGTTATAGATTTTTCGTCTATTATGGATTTTTTGTCTGAATTTTAAATTCGCACATAAATTGTTCTTATTTATGTTTGTTTGAGCTTGATTTTAATTGAATTCAACCTTGTTCAGTTTGTCTAGCCTCTAATAAATTCGATATTGAAAAAAATTGTGAAAGGAGTGAAGAAAATTTCGAGTATGAATTTTGATAATATGCACTATTAGTTAAAATAATATGTTGTCAAATTTTGAAATTTTTTAATATCTATGTTTCAACAACTATGGTATGTTATGCATGAATTTTGAACTTAACATGATGAGAATATGTTACTAAATATGACATGATTATATGTTAATATGATTTTATTGAATAGGTGTGTATCAATTTGATTGAATAAATATGATTATATGTTTATATGTTAAAATATGTTAAATATGTTAGTGTTTACATGCTAAGATGTTGATGTTTAATGTGATCATGTTAACATGATCAGTATGATATGTTGCAATTTATAAAATATAATTAGGAAAACTTTATAAATATGTTTATAACTTTTGCCATGTTATAACTAGAACTAACTATAAATCATTTATACCTTTTGCAATCATGATTAGTACGAAAGTAATTGCATGCAGAAGACATGGATGAAAACTATGTTAATATCCATGAATAGGGAATAATTATGTGACATGATTAATTAATTTTATAAATTTTGGCATGTTAATGAAATTATTAGATTAACTTTTGGCATGATTATACATGAGCATAAATATGTGTTGGCATGCTTTAATATTAGATTTTATAATTTTGGGCATGTTAACATGTTAGGAAAATTTTTATCTTGTTGTGTAAAATTAATATGACTAATTAAAATATTAATATGATTAATTACAAATTTGTAAATGGTAATTGTACTTCAAACATGGATCCTAACATCTTCTAATCCTTCATGAGTTTACTTGAAGGAGATGATTACTAAAATATTAATACGATTAATTACAAATTTATAAGTGGTACCTCAAATTTGGATCGTAACATCCCCTAATCCTTCATGAGTTTACTTGAGGCAGATGATTCACCCTAAACTGGGGGGGGGGGGGAGTGACAGCCCGAATCCCCCAACTAATCCCACATGTGTTATCCCCTACATCCACCTCCAAACTACCACCATCATACGCATCGTAAATATCACCCATTACCCCCCTAACTTGAGTACTCCAAGTGGTGGCTCAAGTGAAAATCTGTGACACTATGCTCCACCTCATTACCATTCATCCTATAATGATTCCCAAAACACACATAATAATCCTCTCCCGTATTTTTTTTTTTGGGGGTCTGTAAGGTAAAGCAATCATAATAAACATCACAAAGAGATACAAAAGTATTAATGTACAAAAAAAATTCTCACCAGCCTCTATGGATCTAGAATCCGTACTAATCCTAGCATCAATCATAATGTAGCTCCCTCATTATTACCATGGCATATCACGTGCTTCTTGGTGACTAGGTTATCCTCCAAAGTTGATATTATGAATTTCCTCTTGTTGCATGTTGCTGAATAATCATGTTTTTGTCTATGTTATTATGAGTGGTGTGTACCCATCTCTTAAGTCTCTTTCCATCCCTGATGTCCTCGGTGCACCAAACAACTGAATTAGGATCTAAAGACTTAGCGTCATACCTCGTGTCAAGAGTTGTTGAATGCAGTGGATTCGGCACGGTGCTCCTTTTCTTCTGTGGTTGGTTTTTCTGGGTTCTTGAATGCTTCCCCTTTCGATATCCATCATGAAGCTTTGCTGTAAATTGGGTGACATTTTCTGTGTGTTCCCCAACCACCTGCTCATCTTCATGCATAATGCTATCTTCTCTACTTGGCGGTGCAGTAGATGCACTCTTACAATCATTTGTGCCATAGAATAATGATAAAAAAGCTCAATCGTGTTTCCTTGTTTTGTTTTTCCATAAGCTACATGAGACAGCTTAAGGTAACTCAGTGGTCTCTGACTTGCAGTTTCTATTGAAATCTTGAAGATTATATCTGACTTCCTAGGCATATTGGTTGAACTATGGGACTTAGGTATGGTAGATTCGGTAGAGCATTAGCCTCCTTGCATGACATAGATGTCAATGTGGATTCAGATTCAACATCCATAATAAAGCTGTAACTTGAGATTTCACCCATGCTTGTTTCGTCTCTAATCATGATTTGATTCTCGTGTTTCTCCTTAGCCTTCTCAATATTACTTGAGATGTGGTGAAATTTCTTGCTTAAAGACATATTACTTTGCTCCTAGAAAGCATACTCCCTTTTTCTTCGCATTAAACGTTATGTCTAAATGTTCAAAATGGTTGTGGGTTGCTGCTAAATTGTGTTCAGACAAGTCCCTATGTGATTCTATTTGATTCTGATGTTGGTCACTACCAATACCCTGTTTGGACTTTATAAAACTACCCATACGCATACTCTACACCCTCATCCACGTCTACTGAATAGATTACCGGGTTCAGGAACTCTGAGACGGATCTTAACCCTAAGATTAATGAGGGGGTAAAGGAGGAAGTAGTGGGGCGTAGTCGTCGGGGTGAGAAAATGGATAGTTCAAGAGAGTTGACGGCTATTAAGTGGTTCGATTAACATAAGCACATATATTGTTTGGGTCTGATTAAAAGAAGTCCAATTTCTGGGCTAGGGTGACTGCGAATTTCAATTAGCACCCCCCTAGAGCCATTACTTGCACTTGGATGTCCATTAACAATCGATGACTTTGGTGCTTCCTATTCATCAGTGAATGGACGGGGATTATGTGGGAAGTAGAATATACAAATGAAGTGGGAGTAACGAGCTAAGAATTCTGGAGCGAGCCCATAAGTTGTACTTTGATCATATGAGGAAGAAATTTGATTTGGATAATTGGTATGAGATGCTTAAGGACCAACCAAAATGGTAGAAGCTATATGAGCCACCTCAATTAGGATCATCAAAAAGGCCCAAGGTAAATGAGATGGGGGGTTGCTCTGACACATATACCCCTTGGAGTGAAGAGCCAAGGGAAGAAGCATGGGTAGGATTGACTGGCCCGGGGGGAGGAAAGTTACGAAGAGAAAGGGTAAAGAAAGGGCCAACAACACTGTCGTTGATTTAATGACTATCCATTTCAAGTTGCTTAGCACAAACAACACTAAGGGGACATAAATCTTCATAGATTTAGTCACCGTGGTTGATAAGACGGCAGCAGCAACTCAGGAGGTTGTTCGCCTAAGGGATGACCACAAAAAATACAAGAAGATGAAGGCACATTTGAAGTTGAGAAAATAGGATTTAAAAGAGGCAATGTATGAGGACAAAACAATGATGGTGGACACCTCAGGGATGGCTTCGAAAGATGCCGTTTATTATAAGGTGACGATAGCTGCAATCAAACACCAGAAATTAGGGCATTCATCATCAACTGAGTAATATATCTCCCCTCCCCCTGATTAGATAGATACCAAGAAGTACTTAGTTCATCATGAGTTGTAAGATCTTAATGTGTAACTTTTACTTTTAAGTGTTGCCTTAAACCTTAAATGTTATAACAAAGTTTTCTTTTGAAATGAAAATTATTATGCCCCTTGTTTAATCAAATGACTACTTTTTACTACATTAATGTGTAATCATTATCATGTTACACAAGTGGTTGAAAATGGAGAATTTCAATAATGATAAGAGCCCCCTTGAGGAGGAATCCTCCTCCTATCCTCCATGTTATCTGCCTCATCCTCATCAGATGGTTTGGATTTTGTAATCGATGATTCAAATGATTCCATTTTTTTGCCCCGTGTGGAAGATGATGAAACCGATGCGCAACATATGATGTTCCTTCTACAACTTATGTAAGCTACAAAAGAGCTAACACCTTTAGTATCTATGCCTTGAGCAAACAAATGACGTATTAGGAGAGATCGAGAACATATCCATGATGGCTTATACAAAAATTACTTTGCAGAGGATTCAATTTACAATGAACATCATTTTCATCATCGAGTTATAATGCCGAAGCACTTATTTCTCCGCATCATGGAGGCTCTTGGCAATCATTCTGAGTACTTTCAGTTGAGGCATGAAGCAATCGAAAAACTTAGGTTGATGCCACTAAGCAATTATACCGCAACCATGGGAATGCTTGCCTATGGTGTAGCAGCCGATTATGTGGATGAGTATTTGAAGATTGGTGAAAGCATCAAACTAGAGTGCATATAGAAGTTCGTCTTATAGGTGTTACAAAGGTATTTAAGGAAGACTACTTGAGAAAACAAAATCAAGCCCATGTTGATCACCGATTGCAAGTTGCTGAAGCCCATAATTTTCTCGATATGTTGAAGAGCATAGATTTTATGCATTGAGAGTGGAAGAATTGCCCAACAGCTTTGAAAGTATCGTTTCAAAAACTACTTTATGGGATGCCAATTATAATCCTTGAAGTCATCGCATCATACATCATTTGGATATTGCATGTATTCTTCGATTTGCCAAGAAGCCTCAATGATAAAAATGTCCGTGACCACTCCCCGATTTTTAGAAGTTGTATGAAGATTGAGCTCCTAAATGTGAGTATATCGTCAATGGTCATGATTATAAGATAGGATATTATCTTTCAGATGGAATTTATCCGGAATGATCGACATTCGTTAAAACTATCCCATTTCCACATAGTCCGAAAGCAAAAGAGTTGGTTAGGAAGGACATCGAGAGGAGCCTTTGGTGTGTTGCATGTAAATTTGCTATAGTACGTGGCCCTGGTCTACTAATGGGGGAAGAAGACATTTGATCTTTTAAAGACAGTATGTGTGATATTCCATATATGATTGTCGAGGACGAGTACGATAACTATGAGCATGTATTTAGTTACATCATTGTGGAGAGAACTACCCCGGAGCCAATTGTTTGCCATGAGTGTCATCTAGCTATGAGAATTACTTTAAAAGATCAGTAAAATTTCATAACCTCAAAACACATTCCCGTCTCTAAGCAAACTTGATTGAGGAAATATGAAAGCGAAGTTCGGGGCAACCATGTTGATGATATTGATACTCTACAACTTTCATATTGTATTTTTTTTAGTGTTGAACTCTTGTATTATATTTCTTTTTAATTGAATGCTAAAATCAATATATCTTTTTTTTTTTAAATCGAATTGTTGTAAATTTTTTGTTTATCATGTTAACCTCTCTTGTTTTGTTTTTTTTTAAAAATTAAATCAAAGTCTTATGTTGTTTTCTTTTTACTAGAGCATGCAATTTGCGACGCTAGAGTACCCTGATTATATGAAAATAATTTTTAGGGGTCAGCTTTTTAGAATGTGTTTACAAGTACCTACTATTTTGGGTAAACTATTAGCAGAGGTCGATATTTTAAGAAATAGTTACTGGCCAAAGTATTTCTTTGCAAGTTAGTGATAAGTGCCTATATATATATATATATATATATATATATATATATATCATTTTAGGGTCATTTTGCTACGTTTTTAGGAGAATTATGTGCTTTAAGTTGCCATTTATATTCCTATTCTCAATTTATGATTGGGTATGGTTGTTTGATGCGTTTTGCAGGAATTTGGACCATTTTGACCCTGCATTTGACCCTTATTTGAGCATATTTTGACCCCCCACGGATGCCCATGAGGAGTTATGCCCGTGAAGCAAGAGAAGATTAGAAATATGATTCCAGCCAAGACTACGGTCCAACCATGGTGCCTGCCACGGACCGTGGTGAACTACGTAACTATGGCCTCTTCGTTTTCCGCTTGGCTGTGTTTGAAAATCCTCAAGCTTTTCTTTATAAGCCCGTCCCTCAGCAGCAAGAAAGGAGAGCATAGCATAGATTAGTTCATTTTCTTCTCAAATTTCACTCTTTGTCGCTAGGATTTTTAGTTCGTTTTTGCAAGTGAGAAATCTTGAGTGTGGGGATCGATCTTGTTGGCGATTTGAAGACTTGGTTGAAGGCTGTCTTCATCAAACCCTTCCCTCTCAGATTTCACTGAATCGTTGGTTAGTTGTTGAATTTTTAATCATGAGTGAGTAGTTTATCTCGTCTAGGGTTTTTTAGTTGATAAAAGTATAGTTGGATCACATTTTAATCAATAGAATTGTGCTTTTGTCTCATGAATTTTTGATTTTGTTTTATCAAGTGACTATCATGTTGTGAGTGGATTTTTGGCCAAATTTTGCTTGCACATTTGAAACAATTAAATGAAGTATTGAAATGTAAAATTTGATTGTTAGACTGCTTGATAAAACCTAGCGTAGCGATGACTCGAAAGAGAGATTTGCATGTTAGGAGGACTAGAGAGTAATCGAAAATATTAAACTTGGATTAAGATAAATTAGTTTGAAAGAATGACTTTTATTTAGTTTAGGCAGTTTGGTTGATTTCGAAAGAATAAACTAAATATTGGAAAGTTTACAATTCCTCGAAATTATCCGATTAGAAAAAAGTGCATGTTAATCATTTTGATCCAATTACTATTCTTAACTACATAAATCTTTAGACATTTTCTTCTTGATTGAATTTAGAATTAGTTAATTAGAAGTTGTTAAATCAAATCCTCGATTAAGTTGTTACTTAGCATTCTCTGATCGAAAGGATTCAATATATTGCTTTGGTCCTTGAGGATGATATTTTATCTATACTACGACACCCATACGCTTGTGGGTAGTGGTCAAGTTTTTTGGCGCCGTTGCCGGGAACCAATTTGTTAATTATCGAGTTAGTCTTATGAAAGTGACTAAGTATTTTATTATTTTTAATGTTTTTTTTATTGTTTGATTGCGTTGGTAGTGTTGGTGATAGTGCTTGCAGGAATCGTCCCCGTTTATGCGAAGTCCATTTCTATACGAACCCGATCCCGAGATTGAGAGGATTTTCTACTTGAGGAGGAAGAAGCAAAAGATTGAAGAACAAAGACAGGGGGCAAGAAGAACTTCAACAAATATGACAGGAGGAGGAGGTGACCAAAAAAGGACCCTTAGGGATTTTGTTACCCCTGGAGTTCAAGGAATCACCTCAAACATCGCTCGCCCTAACATTGATGCAAATAATTTTGAGCTTAAACCTACTCTTATTTCCATGGTGCAACAATCCCAGTTTGGAGGAACTCCGTTGAAAGACCCGAATCTACATCTCTCAGTCTTCTTAAAAGTGTACGACATGTTGAAACTAAACGGAGTCTCCATCGATGCCATCCGACTGCGTTTATTTCCTTTCTTAATAAGGGATAAGGCAAGAGTTTGGCTGCATTCTTTGCCTTCGGGATGTATCACCACATGGGGTGAGCTTACTAGAGCCTTCCTCGCCAAGTTCTTCCCTCTGTGCAAAATGGAAAGTTTGAGGAATCAAATCACCAACTTCACTTAAAGGGATGATGAGATGCTCTATGAAGCTTGGGAGCAGTTTAAGGATTTGCTGCATTTATGACCCCATCATAGTCTTTAATGATGGATGATTATTCAAGCTTTTTATAATGGTGTGACCCAATCTGTAAGGTCCACTATCGATGGCCGTAGGAGGAACTTTGATGAATAAGATTGAAGAGGAGGTCTATAATTTGATTGAGGAGATGACACTCAATAATTTCCAATGATCCACCGAACGAGGCCAATCCAAACGGGTTGGAGATAAGCTTGAAGTTGATGCATTTACTTTGCTTTATGGTAAAGTAGATACTATGACTCAAAGGTTGGACCGTATTAATGTTAATGCTGTGAATTCTAGTCCCTTTCCCCCATGTGAAATTTGTGGTTCTATTGAACATGTGACTTTGAATTGTCAAGTTGAGAGTCCTTTTTCCCAAGAATCTAGTGAAGTCAACTATGTCCAAAATTTTAACACAAGATCGACCAATGACCCTTATTCCAATACCTACAATCCGGGTTGGAAGAATCATCCGAATTTCTCATATAAGTCTAATCCAAACCTTCCGAATATGCCCCCAATAAATGCTAGACCACCCCTCGGTTTTCAAATACGTCCTTTCCCTCCACAAGTACCCCACAAGTCCAATTTAGAAGCTATGATGGAAAGCATGCTTATGGCACAACAAAAGTAGGATGAGTATATTAAGCAATTAGCCTCTAAGGTTGATATGCTTACAACTCACAATAAGATTTTGGAAGCCCAAATTACCCAACAAGCTAGCTTTTCATCTACTCCCTCAGATAGACTTCCTAACAAGCCCGAACCTAACCCTAGGGAGCAATGTAATCTTATGATTTTGAGAGGAGGGAAACAACTAGAGGGACTAAGGGGGTTACCAATGATGAGTCTTTGCATGATATGAATGAGCATGTTGAGAAAGCGATGTCTACACCCTCCAAGGGGGCAATTGATGATATTGTGCATAAGTCTGATGAGGTTCCTAAGGACCCTAAGATCACCCCCCCAAAACCCTACACCCCACCTTTACTATTTCCTCAAAGAATATCTAAAGCAAAACTTGATTTGCAATTTGGGAAGTTTTTAGAAGTCATTATGAAACTCTACATAAAAATTCCATTTACTAAAGCTTTGACTCAAATGCCTTTATATGCTAAATTTTTGAAAAAAATTCTGTCTAACAAAAGAAAGCTAGAAGATCATAAAACTGTAGCTTTGACTAAAGAATGCAGTGCAGCGATCCAAAACAAGCTTCCAGCTAAGCTAAATGATCCCGGTAGTTTTTCAATTCCCTACCTAATAGGGAATGTGCCTACAGACCGTACTTTGTGTGATTTAGGGTCAAGTGTGAGGTTGATGCCCATGTGTGAAAAATTGGACCTAGGAGAAATGAGACCGGCTTCTATCTCCTTACAATTGGCAGACCATTCTGTGAAATACCCTGTGGGTATTTTAGAGGATGTTCCAATAAAAGTGGGAGATTTATATGTGTCGGTAGACTTTGTGATTTTAGAAATAGAAGATGATATGTGCACCCCCATCATTCTTGGGAGGCCATTCTTGGCCACCGCTGGGTGCCGTATTGATGTGAAAAACAGTAAGCTATCTTTTGATGTGGGGGATGACCATGTGGAGTTTAACTTGCTAAAAGCTGCTAAATTCCCTTCTATTTCCGATGAGTGTAATAAGATTGATGTTGTTGATGGATTGATATGGGAAATTATGTCTAACCTTGATTCTAATGATCCTCTTAAGCACTTAATGTTGAATAATAGCACTATCAAGGATGAAAATCTCGAATTTGTGCTCAACTTCTGGAAGCCTATCCATAAGTTCCGCCTTCCCTTGCTAAGGTGGAACCATTATAAGATGAAAATAAGCCCTCGTCTGATGAGGCAAAAGTGCCCGAGGTAGAACGGAAACCTCTCCCTTCATCCCTGAGGTATGAGTTTCTTGGATCGAAATCTACAAATCCTGTGGTTGTGAATGCAAGTTTGAATGCATCTCAAATTGACTATTTGCTCAGAGTACTTAGGAAGTATAGTAAAGCCATAGGATACACCCTTGATGACTTAAAAGAAATTCATCCTTCTTTGTGTATGCATCGAATCTTAATGGAAGATGACCATAAGCCCTCAATTGAATACCAAGGGAGATTGAACCTTAGCATACAAGAGGTGGTCAAAAAGGAAATTTTGAGATTGCTTAAAGCCAGCATTATCTACCCTATCTCCGATAGTACGTGGGTAAGCATGATCCATGTTGTACCTAAGAAAGGAGGGATGACTGTTGTCAAAAATAAAAATAATAAGCTAATTCCCACTAAGACTTTCACGGGATAACGTATGTGCATTGATTATCGAAAATTGAATAAAACCACCTGCAAAGATCACTTCCCCTTTCCCTTCATTGATCAAATGCTTGAAAGGTTGGCTAAGAACTCATATTTTTCCTACTTAGATGGATATTCGAGATTCTTTCAAATCCCTATCTATCTTAATGACCAAAAAAAGACTACTTTTACATATTCTTATGGTACATATGTTTATAGAAGGATGCCATTTGGGTTATGCAATACCCATGCTATATTTTAACGTTGCATGATGGCTATTTTCTCTGATTTTATTGAGGATATAATGGAAGTCTTCATGGATGATTTTTCTATGTATGGTGTAACCTATGACCATTGCTTGAATAACTTATCTAAGGTTTTGCAAAGATGTAAAGATGTGAATTTGGTTTTGAATTGGGAGAAGTGCCATTTTATGGTGCAAGAGGGGGTTGTCCTAGGTCATGTTATCTCTAATAAAGGCATTGAAGTTGACAAAGCAAAGAGGGAGGTCATTGAAAAATTGCCTCCACCAACTTCTGTAAGGGGTGTGAGGAGTTTTCTTGGACATGTTGGTTTTTACCGGCGGTTTATAGTGGATTTTTCAAAAATTACAAAACCTCTCACCCAGTTGCTTGTCAAGGATGTGCCTTTTGAGTTCAATGAAGAATGTTTAAGTGCTTTTCACAGGTTAAAAGATGCATTAATCACGGCTCCAGTAATGCAAGCTCCAGCTTGGGGGCTACCTTTTGATGTGATGTGTGATGCAAGTGACTATGCAGTGGGCGCCGTTCTTGGCCAATGAAAGGACAATAAGCCAGATGCCATACACTATGCGAGCTGCACTCTTGATGGGGCTCAAGTGATTTATGCCACGGGGGAAAAGGGATTCTCAGCTGTTATCTTTGCTTTGGAAAAATTTCGATCTTACTTGATCAATTCCAAGGTCATTGTCTTTACTAATCATGCCGCTTTGAAACATTTAACGAAGAAATCCGACTCCAAATCCCGACTCATCCGGTGGGTCCTCCTTCTTCAAGAGTTTGATTTGGAGATCAAAGATAAGGCCAGGTTGGCAAATGTGGTTACCAATCATCTATCTCACCTAGGCTCCAAGGTACTCCTAGTGAAGAGTTCCCCATTGATGACTCTTTCCCCAATGAGCAACTCTTCGCCATTTCTTGCCAAGCTGCCCTATGGTACGCTGATTTGGTCAATTTCAAAGTATGCGGGGTGCTACCTCCAGGATTATCCTATCAACAAAGGAAGAAATTCCTTTCCGATGCTAAATTTTATGTATGGGAAGAGCCTTTTCTTTGAAAACTATGTCAAGATGGGATTTATAGAAGATTCTTGCCTGAAGATGAGGTCAGTAGTGTCTTGCACCATTGCCATGCTTCAACCTACGGTGGCCACTTTGGACTAGATAATGATTGCAAAAGTACTCCAAGCAGGCCTCTATTGGCCCACACTCTTCAAGGACATAAGGAAATTTGTCATGACTTGTGACAGATGTCAGAGAACAGGGAACATTACCAAGAGGCATGAGATGCCTCAAAGTGGCATACTTAAGTTGGAGTTGTTTGATGTAGGGGGGATTGACTCCATGGGTCACTTTCCTCTGTCCCATAATAACCTTTACATCCTTGTGGCGGTTGACTATGTTTCTAAGTGGGTGGAAGCTGTTGCCACCCCAACAAATGATTCCAAGGTTGTCCTCAAGTTCCTGCAGAAAAATATTTTCATAAGGTTTGGCACGCCAAGAGCTCTTCTAAGTGATGATCGAACACACTTTTGCAACAAGCCTCTTGAGTCACTACTGAAAAATTAAAATAGGGGTGGTCTATAAGGTCACTATGCCTTACCATCTCCAAACAAGTGGACAAGTGGAGCTCTCGAATAGAGAATTGGTCCTCCAAACTTGATGATGTTCTTTGGGCTTTTTGCACCGCCTACAAGACTCCTCTAGGCAGCACTCCATACCAGTTGGTGTTTGAAAAATCTTGTCACTTGCCAGTGAAGATGGAACATAAGGCATATTGGGTTATAAAGACACTCAATTTTGATCTTAAAGTAGCCGGATAACAGATATTCTTACAAATGAATGAGCTAGATGAACTGAGGCTGGAGGCCTATGAGAGTTCACACATCTACAAAGAACGAACTAAGAAATGATATGATAAGCATATTATGAAGAAGAGGTTCGAAAAAGGTAACATGGTCCTATTATTCAACTTAAGATTGAGATTATTTTTGGGCAAACTGAAATCTCGATGGTCGGGACCATTTCAAGTCACTACAGTTCAACCTAGTGGAGCAGTTGAAGTATGGAGCGAGTCTACTGGTGTGTTCATAGTCAATGGACAGTGGTTAACACCATATCTTGTGGGATAATCTATTGATAAAACTAATGTCTATACATTCACTGATCTGGGCCAAGTAAGAAAGTAGGGTCAAGCTCTTGACCTTAAACGAGCACTTCTTAGGAGGCTCAGACCCTTTTTCTTTTCTTAGCTTTTCTTTTCATCTTTCTTTTAGTTTTTTTTTTGTATAGAGAAAAAAAATATAAGAGAAAAAGAAAAAAAAAGAGAGATATAAATAAAAAAAAAAGAGACAAGGATGAGAATGGAATAAAGAGTAAAAAAAGGGAGAGATAAAAAAAGGAAGAAAAAAAGAGAGAAAATAAATATATCAGATAAAATATTTGGCACCACGGCCAGCAGCAAGCACTGTAGGCTGTGGGATGCTGAACCAGAAATTCAAAAAACTACTGGTGTCAGCAGACACCACAGTCGGCCCTTGGCCACGGCCACGGACCGTGGTGACCTACTACTGGCCGTAGTCAAGGGTTTTGACCGCGGCGACCCCCCATTTTCCCCGCACTTCATCTTCCTCCTCGACTCCTTCTCTCTCTACACCTCTCTTTCTCTCTCTAAACCTACCATTACTAAACCTTCAATCCTTCCTCATTTCTTCTCATTGTAACTCCATTTTCACCCAAAATCCTTCCTTTTCACTTAATCCTTCTCTTTCTTCCACAAATTTCATCTCTTTTTTCTTCTTCTTATTCAAACTCATCTCACCTTCACTGTCCACCATAACCATCTTTTTCTCTCTCTAATTCTTCTTGTTTTTACTTAATTCCTTAATTTTTCTTCCTCAAATTTTCTTATTTAGGTTTTAGTTTTAATTTTTGTTCCATTTTACAACAATGGCACTAAGTAAAAGACAACAGAGTGTCAAGGAGGGTAGATCATCAAGTCAAGCAACATCACGGCCTCAACGGAGCTCCCGAACTTCCACCAATGCGTGAGCCCAAGGTAACATTCCTCACTCTCTCAGTTTAACTAACCCCGATCATATTGCTAGGCATAACTGTTTGAATGAACGCATGATTGTGGCAACTTGTTATTATGATGAAGAATTGTTAGCACGTTTAGAAATGTTAGATGACCTTAGGTGGTTGTTTGAACGGGGTGGTATGGGCCACTTCATAGAAATAAAAAAGTATACATACCAGGACCTGACCCTAGAATTCCTGAATACATTCCATGTCGAGGACATTAGAGGGTCTCAATGTCGAGTCGGGTACATTTTATTTTATTTGCAAGGACAATTATACGAGTTAAACATAGGTACCTTTAACAATATATTCGGTTTTTCACCTAGTACGGATTTACCAAACCTACAAGTTCCCCCCGAATTTAACGCAAATGCATTTTGGGGCGAGCTTTCGGGGAGTGTTAGGTACAACACTAGTTCATCCAAGTGCACACATAGTAGGAACCCTTGCATTCAAGTAGCTCAGCATATCCTAGGTTGCTGTTTCTTTGCTCGGGATGATAGTGTGAATGTCCTGAGATTATCTGAGTTGTATTTCTTATCTGTATGCTTGATGGTGTCTAACTTGACCCCGATTCATTTTTAGCCAGACAATTGTATAGTGTTGTTGTTAGCACGAAAGATAGGATAGTTATAGGTGGTATTGTAACTACTATTACTAGATTTTTGGGTATTGAGCCTAACCCTGAGGATAGAGTCTCTGGGTCCGAGTAGCTTCATCAAGCCGCCTTTGAGATCACGAACTCTTGTAAAGTAGAGGTTGGGCGTTTGTGCTGGATTTACCCTGAAGATCAGCTTTTGCCGCTTCCCAATATCGATCACACTACCTTACTTCAACGAGCTAACCTTTGTTGGATACCTGGTGATGCCGAGGTTGTTCAACCCGCACACCGCCCTCCACCCGCTCATTCTAGTTAAGCCGGACATAGCTCTTCCTCTCAACCACCACCTACTGACTATGACGACCAGCAAGCCACCCTGTCCGTTCAGGAGGAGCAAGTGTCCTTGGAGCTTATGTTACTTATGAGAGTGCCGCTCTTCGTGACTTTGTCCAAGAATACCAGGACGAGTTCCGTGCGATGCTTGCCACCCAGATACAATATTTCCAGGACTATAGGGCTTGTTTAGAGATCTGATGAGATTGACATATCTCTTATGGCCAACCACCTCATCCTCCTCCCTCACCTCTTTTCTGATTGCTTTGTGCTACTCCCCTTCCCTTTTTCTCAAATGTGCCCACATTGAGGGCAATGTATGATTCAAGTATGGGGGAGTTAGTCATTATATTTAACGTCTGATGCCTGATTTGGTTTGGTGTGCTTGTGTATTATATATATTATTTACGATAGTTTTTGGCCTTTCATAGTAGATTTTTAATCTTATTTGATTTTAGAAGTATATTTAGTTTTTTTTTTTCTTTTCATGTCAGATTGCTTTTTTAGTTTTATTTTAGCTTCTTTTCATTGTTTTTGCATTTTTTATATTGCATTTTAGGAGCATGTATGAAAAAAAAAAAAAATTGAAACACAAAAACAAAAAACAAAAAAAAAAGAAGAAAAAAAATCCTCCGATAATAATCTTTGTAGACTAGATAGACTTCTTTGGTATAGTTTGATCCTTTGATTTGCCCAATTGTGCATAAAAATGTTTGAGAATGAGTTTGCGAAATGAGGTTCATGTTTTAACCACATGTTGAGTGCAAATTGATTACCCCATGACTCTTTATATGAGTTTTGGCATGTGTTTACTAATAAGCTAGTTATGACCTTGTTAGATGTCCCGTGAGACTTTGAGCTTTTAGAGGCTATTTATCAATTTAGTCTAATATTTCTTTCATGTGTGACTCGTCCTTGACATCATTTCTCTAGAACTTGTTTTGATTCTCATTCAAGATCACATTCCGCATATGCATTTAGGCAATACGATTGAGGCATTCTTTGACTTGTTAAACCCAACATCCAAATAGCCTACTTTTGTTGCGTATTATATCCCTTGCTAGCCCCTTTAAGCATGTATTTGCTTTTCTTAATTTGAACCTCCTATTATAGCCTATAGCCAAATGATTATCTCACCCTTAAGCCAAGTCTAGAGGAGCATTTCATTCTTTTGCATCAAGTTTGATTGGGTGCTAGTAAGCTATATTAAGATCCTTTTAGTGGATTTTGGTTGTTTGATAAAGGGATGTGTGATCTTGATTGATAAAAGGAAATCCCTTGTCTTTTTGTGCAAAGTTTAGAGAAGAGTTAAGATTCAAAGTTCTGTATGAGTTTCCCTGGGCTAATTAAAAAAAATCAAAATAAAGAAAAAAAAAAAAGAATACAAAGAGTGTTAGCCTTGTTGGGATTATAAGATTTTTATGACTTTCAACTCTTTGTCTCTTAAATTAGGGATGTATTTTGTTGATTTGTATTGGTTTAGGGATGATATTGTGTGATGCATTGGAAATGTTTAGCTCTTAATGATGTTGTGTGATGCATTGGAAATGTTTAGCTCTTAGTCTATGGCCTCTAGCTCCATATTTCCAAAGCATTTGTTCCCCCTCTTACCATTACCCATGGCCCCATTACAATCTTATGAAAGTCTTCATGATTGTCTAGTGTGTTTGCATTTTAGTAATGACGACTTTGAGAATCTTATCAAGCTTATGGTAGATTTGAGTCTATGGAATGAGAATTGAGGGAGTCTTCATATATATATATATATATTATATATATATATATATATATATATATATATATATATATATATATATATATTTTTATTTATTTATTTATTTATATTCAAACACATGAGTGTTGAGTGCCACATAACTATAGTGAGGTTCTACGGATATTGCTAGTTCCATTTGTTTCATATGTTAAAAGATTGTATTTGATGATTTGGGGGGATTGATTCAAAATTTGACATTATGGTCTATCGAGTGTTTTCGAAAATTTTATTCCCTAGTCTATTTGGTAAATGACTTTTGTATCTTTTTGGGCAGCTTTTGGATCGACTTTGCCATTGGAATGTTAGCTATGTCTATCCTGAGGAGGTTGTGTATTTTTATTTTTTTTTTGGTTTTAGCATTGCTTAGGAGCAAGCAACAGTTTAAGTATAGGGAAGTTTAATAAGTGCCCATTATATATATAATTTTAGGGTTATTTTGCTGCATTTGTAGGAGAATCATGTGCTTTAAGTTACCATTTATACTCTTATTCTCAATTGATGCTGGGATATGGTTGTTTGGTGCATTTTGCAGAAATTTGGACCATTGTGACCCAGCATTTGACCCTCATCTAAGCATATTTTGACCCCCCATAGATGCCTATGAGGAGTTATGCCCGTGGAGCAAGAGAGGAGCAGAAATATGGTTCCAGCCAAGACCACGGTCCAACCGTGGTGCCTGCCATGGATCGTGGTGAACTATGTAACTGTGGCCTCTTCATTTTCCCCTCGTCTGTATGGCTGAAAATCCTCAAGCTTTTCTCTATAAACCAGTCCCTCAGCAGCAAGAAAGGAGAGCATAGCATAAATTAGTTCATTTTCTTCTCAAATTTCACTCTTTTTAGTTAGGATTTTTTAGTTTGTTTTTGCAAGTGAGAAATCTTGAGTGTGGAGATCGGTCTTGTTGGCGGTTCGAAGACTTGGTTGAAGGCTGTCTTCCTCAAGCCTGTCCCTCTCAGATTTCGCTAAATCGTTAGTTAATTGTTTAATTTTTAATCATGAGTGAGTAGTTTATCTTGCCTAGGGATTTGTTAGTTGGTGGAAGTGTAGTTGGATCATATTTTAATCAATAGAATTGTGCTTTTATCTCATGATTGGTTTGATTTTATTTTATCAAGTGATCACCATGTTATGTGTGGATTTTTGGCCAAATTTTGCTTGCATGTTTGAAACAATTAAATGAAGTACTGAAAGGTGAAATTTGATTGTTAGATTGCCTGATAAAATGTAGTGTAGCGATGACTCGAAAGGCCGATTTACATGTTAGGAGGACTAGAGAGTAATTGAAAATATTGAATTTGGATTAAGATAAATTAGTTTGAAAGAATGACTTTTACTTAGTTTTGGCAATTTGGTTGATTTCGAAAGAATAGACTAAATTTTGGATAGATTACAATTCCTCAAAATTATCCGATTAGAGAAAAGTGCATGCTAATCATTTTGATCCAATCACATTTCTTAACGAAATAAATCCCTAGACGTTTCCTTCTTGATTGAATTTAGAATTAGTTAACTAGAAGTTGTTAAGTCAAATCCTCGATTAAGTTGTTGCTTAGCATTTTCTAATAGAAAGGACCCGATAAATTGCTTTTGTCCTTGAGGGCGATATTTTATCTCTACTACGACACCCTTGTGCTTGCGGGGCAGTGGTTAATTAGTCCCCAAATTTTCTGGATTTGCTATTTTTGCCTAAAATGAGGTTTAAAGTGCAAATACTCAACTTTTTGGGACTTGTTTTAATAAAACTAAGCTTATATTTTTGTTTAAATTTCTTTTAATAACTTTACTGGTACTAGTTATCACAATCTACTACTCATATCATAAATATTATATTTTCTGTGATTAACGGCCCGCTATGCTTAGCAAAATAAGTAAAGCTTAATTAGAGACTTTCGACCACTATCTGAACTTAGCCGGCGCTAGACTCCGGCATTCCTGTAGCATCTGGTTTATAGAGACTGATAATTGCAACCCCACCTTCCTTGTTATATCAGGCACAACACAAATCCGTTTCGTTTGCTACATTGGATTATAGTCACTAATCAAGTTTTATATATTTTTAAAGGATAGTGAGATTTTAATTAAGAAATTATAATATTTAAGACATAATGTTGAATTAAATAACGTTCTCTACTAGGAGACTTCTTTTATTGAAAGCTTGAAAGTGAAAATATTACAATAGAAAGTTTGAAAAGTGACTTAAATTGAGATCATTAGAGATGCTTGCTCATAAAAAAATGGAGAATCCTAACTTCTCTTTTGCTCAAGAATGCTCAAATGACTATGTCCCTCTTCAGTACTCGACCTCTCCTTTTATAGAGGGATGGGGGTACATATGACGCCCTATTGGCTACAGTACACACTAATTTTCTACATGACTACAATACATTCACATGACTACAGTACTCTGATTTGTTTTACAGACCTGACTCTTGTCAAAATAGTACAACAATGGAGCAACCACTTTTCAGAACTTTTAATGCTGACAAGACTAGTCATTATTATTGAGATTTTGCATGTCTTTATCTCCAATTATATCTTCTAGACCATCATTATTTGGATAATTATCAAAATCTTCATTAAATTGAAGGTGTTCTGGGTCCCATTTCTCAAACAATTCTAGGAGATATTTCTTTCTTTTTTCTGATAAGAATTAACTCCAACATCAAAGATATAATCAAAGATATCTACTGAAATCGCTCCTTCCATCTTCATGTATTCTTTGAACTCATTGTCATAGGCAAAAGTAGTGTTTTCACAATACATTAAAGTTCAATTAATGCCCAACTTTGATAATAAATGTTGTAAAAACCAATGACTCATGCTAAAGTAGGATCAGTAACTAATTCTCGTCATTCTAAAAACCATTCTTGTCGCTGGTCATAGGGATCATCGTAATCAAAGATCTGAACAAGAAAATGAGTTCGTTGGGCTTTTCCATTTTCATATTCGATTAGTGCACAATGTATCTCCAAATATAGGCCTCTATTCAATGGAATTTTTGTTGGATCATCACTACAAAAACGATGTCCAGCTCCAACGGAAAAAGCGACGTGGCGGAAGGTCGTCGGATAATGTCAGAAAATCCGATGGGAAAAGCGACGGATTCCGACAGATTTTTGAATTTCCGACGGATCTTCCGACAGAAATACATTCCGACGGAAATCCGACAGACTTCACGAGGCTGCAGTAGATCTGGCTTTTTACTTTGGGGGAGGGAAAATGTAGCAGGGCATTTTCAAGTGAAGAGAGAGAAAGTGAGTTTCAAAGAGAGAGGGAGGAGAAGGAAGAGAGAGAACGGTGGAGTGTTGAAGATTCCGGTCACCAGAAAATTGAACGATAAGTTATTTTTTTTGTTAATTTGTTGTTTAAAATTGAATTATTTAAGATAATTGATTTTTTTATGGTACTTGATTTTCCAAGTTTTGCCGCTGCCACCAACGCCGTCAGTGCCGCCGCTGCCAGTTGTTCATTTGATTTTTCGGGTATTTAAAGGTTAGTGGAATTGTTGCGTTTTGAAATTATATTAATTTGATATGTGATGTTAATTTTTGTGAATTTTAATCTTGAAGCATGTTTATCTAGTTTAATTAATTTATTTTTTTCGTAGAATATAAATGTGAATTACGTTAGTTTTTTTAAAATTAATAAAATATGTTTATTAGAATAAGTAGAGTAAAACATGTTAAGTATGTAAATTTAAAAGAATTACCTAATTATTATAAAATGTTAAATATGTTAAGTATGTATAATATGTTTTGTTAAAGTGAATAATTTAAGTTTGTTTATTTTTTCTTTGATTTGTGGTATATGTTAATTTTTTGTAAGTATGTGAAGTGTATGTTTTATGAGATATGTTTAATTTTTTTTATGATTTATTTGAAATTTTAAGAATTTTTGTTATATTTTTGTAATATTTAGGCATGTTAAGTATATATTAATTTAAGTTTGCTAAGTATGTTGATAGTATTTTGTTATTTTTGTTTAGTTTGTTAATTTGGATGAAGTGTAAAATAAATAATTTAATTTGTGATTGATGCTTAATTAGGTTTATTTGAATAAATAATATTGTTATGTTAAATTTATTTTTTTAATTAACATATACGTTTAGTTACATTAATTGTTGTATTTTAGGTTTTGTGAAAATTTATTTAAGGAACCCGAGAATACACAATGTGAACTAAATATAAGTTAATTTATTTGTGTCATTGGTGAATATAAAATTTATACTAATTTAATATCTAACGTATGCTGTATATTAATTTTTGGTAAGTATGTGAGTAATATTCTTTTTTTAAGATATGGTTAATTTTTGGTATGATTTGGTTGATTAGTTACATATTTTTAGTTTATTTTATGAATGATTAATCACTACAGTTACGGTTTTAAATATTTCGGATAGATTTTGGATGAGTTTTGAAATCATTTAACCGTGAAGAGAGAGAGCGGGGAGCAAGGAAGAGAGAGAAAGAGGAGAGCATATTTGGATAATTTATTTAATCTGCTTTGATTTATGGGTATTTAAGGGTTAGTGCAATTGTTATATTTTGAAATTATATATATTAATTTTGTATGTGTTCTTAACTTTCATAAAATTAAATTTTGAAGCATATTTAATTTGGATAATTTATTTAATTTATTTTTTTTGTAAAATATGGATGTGAATTATGTTAATTTTTAATTTTATTTGTGAAGTATATTAATTTGAATAAGTGCAGTAAAATATGATAAGTATCTACATTTATAATAATTATATAATTATTATAAAATGTTGAAATATATTAAACATGTGTAATGTGTTTTGTTTTAGTGAACACTTTAAATTTCCTAAGTATGTTTGTTTTTTGTTTGATTTGTGATATGTATTAATGTTTTGTAAGTATATGAAGTGTATGTGTTTTTGAGTATGTATAATTTTTTGTATCATTTGTTCGATATGTTAAGAATTTATCTTTTATTTTTGTAATATTGAGGTATGTTAAGCATATATTAATTAAAGTTTGCTCATTATGTTAACTAATGTATTATATTTTATTATTTTTGTTTGGGTTTATTTATTTGGACGAAGTACGAAATCATTAATTTTATTCGTGTTTGATGCTTAATTACATTTATTTTCACAAATAATATAGTGATGTGAAATATTGGTGAATAGTTGAAGTATGTTAAGTATGTTTTTTTTGTTTGATTTGTTGTGTATATTAATTATTGGAAAGTACGTGAAGAATATTCTTGTTTGATGTATGGTTAATTTTTTGTTTGATTTGTTAAGTATTTTTATTTTATCCTTTGGGTAATAGTACTTTGTTTTTTTGATTTGTTTATTTGAATGAAGTGTGAAATAAATTATGTAATTTGTGTTTGATGCTTAATTAGGTGTATTATGATATATTTAATAGTTCTATTAAATATATTTTTATGTAATACATACATATATGTTGAACTGGTTAAATAGATTTCTAAAAGATATTTATTGCAATTAATTGTAGTTTACATAACAATTAAGGCAATCATATTAGCAACATATGGATGGGCCGTTGCATCGTCAATGGATGTATAGGAGAAGAAATCCTGATGGACATGGGCTTAGAGATGAGTGGTTGATGGGAGTTAATATATTTGATGAATTTGCACGAAATCAGGAGGAGTATAGAATTAATGGAGTTTATAGATGTCCATGTGTGAAGTGCAAGAATATGCAATATTTTACACCTGACGTTGTAAAGTCTCATTTGTATAGAAAGGGTTTGTGAAGAATTATTGGTATTGGACAAGTCATGGGGAAGAAGATAATTCGGAAGTAGGGGGTGCAAGTAGTTCACATTCTATGAATTTTGATTACGATCACAACGATCATAATCACATGGAGAACATGCTTCATGCTGCCTTCCAAGCTAATGAAATGAACATGAGTAGCCATCATGACGCAAAT
This sequence comes from Carnegiea gigantea, assembly GCA_029747015.1. Taxonomy (NCBI): domain Eukaryota; kingdom Viridiplantae; phylum Streptophyta; class Magnoliopsida; order Caryophyllales; family Cactaceae; genus Carnegiea; species Carnegiea gigantea. Next base: position 45,200 of record JAKOGI010001658.1, read on the forward strand.
CCTGAGGCATTTTACACTATGCTTGAATCTGCCCAAAGACTGTTGTATGAAGGGTGTAACATAACTGAACTTGAAACATCTGTGAGACTACTTAGTATTAAATCGGGGCACAACATGTCTCAACGTTGTTTCAATAAAGTTGTTGGCCTGATGAAATATATATGCCCTTCTGAAAGTGGAATTCCAAAAAATTATCATCAGCAGCTCAGAAAAGTGAGAGATTTAGGCATGGATGTTCAGGAAATTGATTGTTGTTTGAATGGTTGCATGCTTTATTATAAGCAGGATGAAGGTTTATCCGCATGCAAATTTTGTGGACATGCAAGATAATTACCAAAGATTTCCAACCAACGAGGTCATAAGGATGTTTCATGTGCTAAAATGCACTACCTGCCTTCAATCCCAAGATTGCAACGACTGTGTGCCTAAAAAAGGACCGGTGTCTACATGAGATGGCATCATGAGCACTGCCAAGAATCGGGTGTTCTCCGGCATCCGTCGGATGGATTAGCTTGAAAGTATTTCGACCAAAAGTATCCAAATTTTGCAGCAGAACCTCGGAATGTAAGGTTAGGTCTTTGTGCTGATGGTTTCACACCATTTTCCATATCTGAAATATCATATTCTGTGTGGCCAATTATTGTTACACCTTATAACTTGCCTCCAGATATGTGTATGACTGCTCCATACATGTTTTTAAGTTGTATTATTCCGAGTCTAACAAATCCGAAGAATAGGATTGATCTGTACTTGCGACCCTTAATTGATGAGTTAAAAATGTTGTGGGATGTTGGGGTGGATACATTTGATGTTTCATGCGGAAAAAATTTTAGATTGCATGTTGCGGTGATGTGGACAATTAATTATTTTTCCACCTATGGTATGTTATCCAGTTGGAGTACTCATGGGTTGTTAGCATGTCCAATTTGTATGCACCAAAATTGTGCATTCCAGTTACAGCATGGATGAAAGCCATCTTAGTTCGATTGCCATGGTCGGTTCTTGTCTCGGAATCATTGTTTTAGAGCTAATAAAGTTGCTTTTTGTAAAGGGAAGAGCATACACATTGGCCATTCCCAAAGGATTTCTGGTAAAATGTTATCTGATATAGTATCGACATTGCCTCAAGTGACTACAAATGTAAATTTTCAAATTTCGGGATTTGAGGAAAATGAATATAACTGGACAAAGCGAAGTATCTTTTGGGAGTTGCCTTATTAAAAGCATCAACTTCTGAGGCATAACCTTGATGTTATGCATATTGAGAAAAATTTCAGTGAAAATATTATAAACGTAGTGATGGATGTTCTGCGAAAAATAAAGGATGATATCAAAGCAAGAATGGATATGCCTATTCTGTGTAGTAGCAAGAGTTGAACTTGGCTATAAGAGGGTCCATTGATAGATTGTGTAAGCCGAAAGCCAAGTTTGCACTGTCGTTACCTCAAAAAAGGGCTATCTGTCAATGGTTGCGGGAGGTTCATGTGCCTGATGGTTATTGTTCTAATGTGAAAAATTGGGTGAATCCATCTAACACAAAGTTGCAAAATATGAAAAGTCATGATCATCATGTATTTTTAGAGAATCTTCTTCCAGTAGCTTTTGCTGCTCTTCCGGAAGATGTTTTGGGACCCTTGGTCGAATTGAGTGAATTTTTCAAGAACCTATGTTCTAGTGAGTTACATGTTAGCATGCTTGAAGAGATGAACAAGAACATTGCCATAATTCTTTGTAAATTGGAGACAGTTTTTCCTCCTGGTTTTTGGAATGTCATGGAACATTTGCCCATTCATTTAACCGAAGAAGCTTTGTTGGGTGGTCTTATTCAATATCGATGGATGTATCCTTTTGAGAGGTATTTTGGCTGGTTGAAGCCTATGGCAAAGAACAAAGCTCGTGTAGAGACATCTATGGTTTACGCGTACTTAGCATTTGAGATTAAACATTTCGCTGAGTATTATTTTCAGTCAAGCTTGCATCGCCCAAATATTGGGCGTAATGAGGGTATGCAACAACTCGAACCACAAATGCCAACTTTGTCGGTGTTCAACCGTAAGGGTACTCCATTTGAAAATCGAGGAAAAATATATCTTACTGAGTTGGAGTACCGTGTCGCTCACCTTCACATTTTACTGAATTGTCATGAAGTGCAACTATATTTGGAGTAAGTATATCAGTTACTGAAAGTTTCATTTGAATACTTAATAATTGTTGAGTAATTAAATAATTTCATTCATGAAATAATACAGTTGGTTCAGACATCAATTTCGCAGTCATAATCCAAATGCGAGTGATGTGGAAGTTGACTTATTTATCGAGGTAAATTTTGCACAGTGCTTTAAGTACAATGTAAGTAATTTTTCATAACTAATTTTCAATTCCTACAAGATATTTTTGTAACTCTAAAGAGAATTACCTTCTTTTTTCTTCCAAGGTCAATTCTTACCGCGTGTTTAATGATGAGAGGCAAGATTTTTTAGTGAACTGATCTCATGGACCCATTATGGTTGTCGAATGTTTTTCTGGGTATAAAGTTAATGGTTATCGATTTCATACTAAGGCTAGAAATGAAGGTAAAGCCATATATAATTGTGGCGTGTGTGTCAAAGGAGTTGGCGAAGGTGATGAAGTATCAGGGGATTACTATGGCATACTCCATGAAATTATTCGTGTTGAATTTACGGGTGAACCAATTAAAAAATGTGTACTTTTTAATTGTGAGTGGTTTGACCCAGATGTTCCTCAATGACTACGTTATCCTAAATTTACCCCATATCCCGAGGTTAATCATACCAGACGTTACAGAAAGTTTGGCCCGTTTGACCCATTTATATTTGCTGATATTGCAGTCCAAGTGGTATATCTTAAGTACCTTGAGGGGATACTAGGAAAAGCGAATTGGTGGGTAGCCGTATCGAACAAACCTCGTGATGCCCCTAAAGATAAGGATAATCTAGAACTTGCCTATTAACAGTTAGGAATGACACCCATGAATGTGGATAACGTAATAGCTACAACATTAGTCGACGAAACTGCACAAGCCGATGATGTTGATGGACATGATTGGGGTGATGATCATGATGGAAATGGTGAATAGGATGATGGTGATGAAGAGCATGAAGAAGGTGAATGTGAGGATGAAGCTGAAGACACTGATGATGACGATGATGATGAAGAAAATATGACATTACAAAGTGATGATGATGACGATGATGATGTGTCCCACAATGATTGATTTAATTTTTTAGTTGTATGGATACTTATGCATGTGTATGTAATTTTTTTTAATTGCAAGTTAGGAAAAACAATTGCATATATGCACTGTAATTTTTTCGCTGACAGTACTATAAATATTTATGCTGTTGTATTTTTTTATTTTGTTCTTATTTATTAGATGTCTGGACTCAATGGTGGACGTGGTCATGGTCGAACGGTTAGGAATGATGCGGGTAGAGGAGCACCACAACCGACCCCACAGTATAATCCTGCTGATCAAAACTATGAAATAAACACCTTTAGTGGAATATTTAGAGGTTTTCTTGATCCAACTCAACCATTCGAAAATTATTTTGGTAGTATGAATGAGCAACCCCATATGCAACCACCTTTTTTGGTGCGGGTATGCAGTCACCAACCCAACCCAATATTCCTTACATGAGTGGTACTTCAGCTACTCCATTACTTTATCAACAGTTTGGCACTGTTAGTTTACATTTCAACAGTAATCAAATTATGGGGCAACCTAGAATGTCAAGCCGCTCAGTGCACAATGAAGGGGTCCAAAATGAAGGGGTAGGAAGAGATAAACAAAATCCTGCACCTGATAGTGAAACTGCAAGCACCAATAATAAGATATATTTACAACCTTATGGTGACACGTAAGTTCATTACAAACTTTCTAACTTCTTCAGTAATCATATTCTTTTAATGCCTACAGTAATTACTTTTAACAAATTCTTTTTTTGTTGTTAGTTGTGTTCCATATCAGGGCGTAGTTCAGAAAATTGTTAAAAGCTTTGCAAGTCAGTGCCCACGTTCTTGGACCACGTGGGGGGAAGTTCCATAATCTCAGAGAGACATATAGTTTAATGAGTTCAAGGTTAATTTTTTGTACAATGAATTTGGAAGTCGTCATTGGATTGTTTGAGATGTTTAATTACTAATGTACTTCAACTTTGACACAGAAACACTACTACTGACATCCAGACAATGAAACTTAGATACGGCGTAACTTTGAGTACAGAGGTGTAACTCGACTTAGGGACCTTCTTGGATATGCCAGGAAGTACAACAAACAGTCAAAGTGATTATCACCTAATGTTTGGAATGAGATGCTTAAACATTGGAGTGAGGATGACAAGTTCAAGAAATTGAGTCAACAAAATAAAAAGAATAGATTGAGTGATGCTGAAGGTTTTGGTCCTTCATTACATACATGTGGTCCAATTCCGATTAGTGAAAGGAAAAGGTGCCTGATAAAGAATGTGATTATTAATAAATGTATTTCTTATATATAATGCATGGTATGGATTGAGATTTTCGTCCTTGTTTATATTTAATTGCTCGTTAATTTTTTTTTCTTTAGGCCAAAGCATTAGGTAGGGAACTCGCATGCGAGAAATTGTTTAAGGATACTCACTGTAAGGTGAAAGATAAAACTTTTGTAGATAAAAAATCTGTAAAAAAAATATATAAGTTTGTCACATTTTATTCAGAGATTATTCATATGTTATAATTGTAGGTTTAGTATGAAACAGTTTTATTTTTGATAATTTTCAGGAGGATTATCACAACAAATGGTAGGAGTACTCTCAAGTTGTAACTCAAGGGGCTCCCAATTGTCACCTATGACCCAAGAAGAGTTTTGAATTAAAGAAAATCTGGACAAAAAAGACCGTGTATACGATTTTGGCACAGAGGGGGTCAAGTTGAAGAATTCAGCTACAATTGCAGCTGCACGTCACTCATCAGCTAAGCATTTTGATCCAAGAGAGCAAGTGCAACTCCTCAGTCAGAGCATAACCAAGCAAGCAGAGGCTATAAATCAAATTGCCAAGAAACAGGGGAAGACAGAGCGCATACTAAAAAAAGTTTTAAGATTTTTTAAAGGACAAAGTGCAGGTTCTTCCAGCCACATCAACTTGAATCCTGATGATGAAGAGGACTTCTAAAATGACAATGATGATGATTCCAGAAATTTATCAGACTCTGATTAGTTTATATGATTTGCGTGTAGTTTATGTGATCTGTGTATAGATCCAAAACAATTGTGTTTTATGAGTGTCGTGATTAATATTTAATTTAGCACCTTTTTTTCGCAAATATAAAACTTTATATTTGGTAATTATTACATGTCATAATATATTTAATTTTTTTTGTTTTTGAGAACCAAAATTTTTAAAAATTTTTTTTTTTGAGGGGGAGGGAAATTCCTCCCCTGTGCAAAACAGACTGCACCCATAACCACTGTCCAACGGTATCACCGACGGGGGTTTCCTATCTAAAATTTCGTCAAACTATTTTCTGCAACGAGCTGAATTCCGACGGGACATTTCGCATTGTATTTTCCGTCGGAAAAATGTTCTTTTTCCATTGGAATTTCCATCGCAGATCGGATGTATTTTTGTAGTGCGTCGGGAGATGTTATAATTCAATGGATCCTTTTTAACGTGCATTGCTGAAATTTAGTAGTCTTGGGAAAAATGGAAACTTTGGATCTGGGATTTTCATAAAGTAAAGTACCATCCCGTATTCCCACGCTTTAATGACGGGGTCATTTGGGGATATTGAATTTGCCGTGAAACTAACACCACCGACTCTAGATTTATCGGGAAATAGATCGTTGTACTCCAAGAGTCCTAAATATCATAGGAATAATGATGATAATAGTTAATGCAGGCTGCTTACCACTCATTGAGCCATTTTTCTTAGACATAAGAAATTATTTTTTCTTGGATATTATAAGGACACCGTATGTAATTAACTTGTAATTCTAGAAGGAAAAATCTTTGGGTTATTAGGTAGATAGAGGATAGCATACCAAAACGTGATCTACTTTTTGTACGGAATTCGAAATTATCAATAAAGACTTTACTAGAAAGAGAAAACCCGTTCTAGTAATAATGACATTTTATTATGGATTTCCTCCTTTTCTGACAGAAGTTCTACTCTGATGATCACCATTAGTGAGTTCTCGAGTTAAACTATCTGTTAGAGAATTCTTCGATTCCTGTATATGTTCAATAGAGAAGGAAAACTAATTAAGCCATAATTGCCAATGCAGGAGTCGCCATTGTGCTTGTATATTTGATAAATTCTTTTTCACAAACCAAGTATTTCTTTGGAATCAGTTCGAATAAGAAAATGTTTTGAGGCCAAAAAGATTAAGAACTTTTCAATTCTCCTTATGACCGCAAAGATTTCTTTTTCCATCGTGGGATAGTTGTATTCTGTATTATTAAAACTTCAATTGCAATATTTGCTAAGTTTTTCTCCTTCTTTGATTTTGAGTACTGTGCTCCAATGGTGGTTGCTGGCATCTGTCTCAAGCACTAAATCATTTTCTTCATTAGGCACATTAAGAATAGAAAGATTTTTATACATCTTTTTGAAATTTTGAACAATCTTCGTATCATTAGTGATCTATGTCCAACTTACTTCTTTCTTGAGTTTCTGCTACAACGGCTTTTTCAGTTTAGCTAAATCTTTAATGAAATCTGAAGCATAGGTAAGACATCCAAGAAACCTTTCTAGCTGTTTCCTATCTTCAATCTTTCTAGGGAAATTCTCTTTTTTTCAGAATATGTTTTTGTAGGATAATTTGTCCAACTTTTATCTCTAGGCCTAAGAATTCAATTTCTTATTCTACATAAATGCACTTGTTCTTTCCAACTATAATACCATGGTCAATGCATCTTTGGGTGATAGTTAAGACATCATCTTTGTGCTGTTCTATGGTCTTGGAAAAGTCAAGGATATCATCGATGTAAACTAAACAACAATAATTAAGGTCTTTAAAGATATTATTCATTCTTCTTTGGAATATTTGGGTATATTTTTAAGACTAAATGATATTACTATCTATTCATAATGTCCTTGTGGGACACTAAATATAGTTAAAGGGATACTTTCCTCATCCATTTTATCTGCCAATAACCACCTTTGCAGTCCATTTTTTAGAACCAAGAGGTACCTTGAATTTTATTGAAAAGAACTGTTTTGTTAGGAATGTAATAATCATTAAAGACAGTATTATCATTAAGCTTTTTGTAATTGATTATCATCCTTGATTTTCTTCTCTTTTCTTTAGCATGATTTCTTACCATGAAAGTAGGGCTAGTGTGAGGACTCTTGTTATTCCTAATTAATCCTTTATCCAAAAGTTCTTCAATTTGTTTATCAAATTCCTGGATATCCTGGCGTTTATACACCATTTGTTTGACTCGAATAATAGTATTGGGATTTAACAAAGTAATTTTTGCAAATGTCTTATCCTTATCCAAAAATTTTAGTGGATCATTAGTGTAGAGTTTTTTGCATAATTTTTCTTATTGTTCAACAATCTACTCTTTAATAGAAAACTCAAGTAATGAGATTGTCAGTGCTATCTCACCTTGTGTAGGCATTACGTTCTCATCATGCTAGCTGCATATAAATTCAATTTTTTGATGAATGTAAGCCTTACTCAATTTTTCAATAGGAACCGAGTGACCATTGATTGTAAATATTATTTAATTTATGGTGTGTGTGCATGGAGAATATAGTCTCTGAAAATTATTTCCAATAATCATATCAAAAGAGGGTTGATCAGTAGGACATAAAACTAGTATAATGCATTGGACTCCTCCTAATTCTATGGATAACCATTCTATAGCTTCATTGTGACTCATAGTGCTATTATCTGCTATCCTCACTTGTAAAGAATTTTTAGCTCTTTTCCATATAAACTCTGAAAATAATGATATTTTTCTAAAGTATACAAAACAACCACTATCTATGTAGGCACATAACTCATATTTATTATATCCCTCTAAGCATGCGTTAATTGGGATATAGATGCTATTAGGATTTGTGTTGGTGACTTTAGAGCATATCTCCATAGTCATATTTTTGACTAATTCATTCTCATAAATTGGCTCACTAACAGTTCTTATTTTGTACCCAACGAATTTCCTATTTAGACTCATACTTCTGTCTACACTGTGTGTTGCGGGTTCAAAACTCATTCTACTCACTTAACTGGTCATACTAATTGTATCATCTTCTTTAAGCTCTTCCTTGACTAAAGAAGATCCTTCTCCCTATTCTGATCTTACACTCATACTTCTTAATAATTGAGGTTTAATGGTTATTTTACTATTCATATTAATTTTTATCACATTTTTCTTATTGATTTTTGTAGGGTTAGCAAAGTTAGATATCCATGATCGATCAATTTTTATTTCCTGTAGATTGGATTTAATCCTCTGGATCTTTTGCATAGAGGTGGAACTTTTAAATTTTTCTGCCTCTACCATTGTGACCTTAGTCTTTGGATTTATAGTATTATCTAATTTGTAGATAATTTTCTAAAATATTCTCAATAGATATCATCCTCTTTTCATGTCCATTCCAACTATTTTAATCTTAAGGGATAGGAAATTTTTAGCAAATTCATCCTGTAGACTCACATAATATTCAGGTCGAAAATTAAATCCTACCGATCCATTACATAGCTTGGTCTTAATCCCTGTGATAATTTGATTATTAAATTTGGTATGCCTAATATCACAGAGTAAAGCATAAAGATCAATCTTTATCATAATATTATAATGAAGTGATTTGAACTTAGAGACTTCCAACATAGATATACCTATATTTTCTATCTTTGTTATGCATAAGGATGTTTTTCCAATTAATGAGATTAACTTCTCTCATATCATACTCACAATCTTTGATTTCTAAATCTCTTCCCTTCATCTTGCAAACATACTTACTCTTTAATTGAAAGATGAATTTTTTATAGATCATGTCCTTTTGGATTATGGGAAGGACCAAATCTCCTTTGACTTCCTCGTTATCATTATCTACAACAAACTCTTCTCCTTGAAGATCACCAAGACTAATCCAGCTGCTTTCCATCATATGACTTGTCTCTTCATAATCACTTTCTTCATATTCATTATCCAATATAATTTCAACAATCCCTTTATTGTTTCCAGGGCTAGGTCTAAGGCCTTATCTTCACTAAGCTCAACATAATCTAGGCTACCCAAGGTCTCAATAAGCTTGTCACTCTTTCTTTTGCACTCATTAGCATAATGTCCTACTTCTCTGCATGCCCAACATTTGCAGTTGTTTTTTTCCTGTAGGACAATAAGTTGCTTTTCTAAAAATCTATGTTTTTTAGGACTTGATTTGTTATAATAGTTTCTTTTATATTTCTCACCCCTTTGCTTGTTAAAGGTCTTTTTCTTCTAAAATTTTCTCTTTCTTCTTCTTTCAGGTTCCTTTCCCTATTAGTGAGATGAATCCCAATAAGTTAGGAATTGTTTCTTAATTTTCTTTTGCTTTTGGAGATCAAGACATTGATCATTGATCCATTTTCTTAATTGTGATATTCTCGAACCAAGAATATCAATGATATTTGCTCGTTCAAGCCATGCAATGTACTTTTTGTTAATTGTGGAATTTATCAGATATGACAATTTGTCATAAAACATACCAAGATTAGTTTTATTCTGCCCAATTTTGTAATAATATTGACTAAATTCAGTAATATAATTTTTCAAATATCTCATATCCTATAATTCTATATTATTAATCTTTCTCTACCATTCTCTTGCCTTTTTTTCAGAATCAAGTTTAGCTCCGATAAATTCAGTTTCAATTTCCTTACGTAGACTCTTGAACATAGCAGCTAGTGTTTCCATCATTCTTAATGTATTTTTATCATCTTCATTTAATGAATCATACCAGTCAGCGATAGTGTCAGAAAAACTATGTTCGATGTAATTTAGGAAATTTGTGGCAGTCCAGGTAGTATTTAGGTTGAGATGCTATTCATGCCTCTTTTTCAATGTTCAAATATTTCTTCTCTATTATAAGCTCCATCTATATTCAAGATGTACCCCGTTTGATCCATTTGACTAATTGGAGTAAGGCCAACTTCTTCAAAGGTTGTAATTTTTCTTGGGATGAACCCGAAGAAAAAATTAGTTATCCGTCTGGCTGGAATGTACCTAGGTCTTATAAATAAGTATTTCTTCTAAAAGGTTGACAAAATTTTTTAGGCATAGGAACAACATTGTTAACCAGATTGATCTCTATCTCACCTAAGTTGAGTTCTTCTCCAATTTCATTAATCTCTTCTTCAATAGCCATTTTACCATATTTTTTAATCCAATTTTCCTTTAATTTTTTCTAAGGGTACAACATTAAGATCTTCTAGTTTAAGTAGGTTCATTTGCTGATATATTTCTTCTTTTAATTGGACATTATTAGTCTATTTATTAACATCAGATAATACTTCGTGCTTATCACTAATTGTGCTCATTATTTTGTTTAATTCTTTGGAATTTTGTTCTTTCTCGGACATATTATGTAGTTTTTCAGAAGTATACTACTTATACTCTATCTTCTTCTTATTTTTTTTTTGTTTTTTCAGTCGATTTTTCACCAGATTTTTCTCCTACTTCTCTTTGGATTTTAATATCATGTAAAGAAAATGGATTTTTATTTTTTAGGCTTTGAAAAGGATATTTATGTTGAAATGGAGTACTAATACTAGAAGTAACTTTTCCGTTATGTCTTATTTCGTTAACTAGAGAAAGGTGAATTATAGATAGTTGCTTCTTAAACTCCTTGACTTCGATCTTAATTTTAACTAATTTTACTTTTACTTCTAAAAATTATATCAGTGATATAGTTTAATTGCGTTGCTACTGGAGAAAGTCCTTCTGGTGAGTAAGCAATATGTGAATAATTTAGTCTAGGGCAAACAAGTAATGATTCAAGCATTAATCACTATCAATTAGCTCAATTAATCATTAATTAGCTTGATTATCTTAATTATTTTTGATTACGTGGCTTTGATACCAGTTTAAAGAAGCCCTTGAGTGGTACTTATAAGAAAAATTACACATGCACAAATTTTAGATTTTCGAAAGTAAGTTTTTAAGGATTTAGGCTAAAATGTAAATATGAAAAGTTTAAGGGCTAAAATGAAAATGAAAAAAGTGAACGGTCCCCCTAAAATAGTTTCCATAGAATATTAACTCTTTTAAATATATTCTAATAACATGGTCTCCTAGTTATAATTTCCATACAAAGTAGGGTATCTGGTAGTAATATTTCCCTAGAGCATGTGTGTTGTTTTTTTTTTTTTTTAAAAGTCGACCTCTTGTAGTGCTTTTTTAAATAAGTCTTTTTTAATTAATTGTGTTGTCAAACTATTATGTGCAAATTATTTTTCACAGTAAAATAAAGCCCAATAATAAAGAAAATAAAAAAACTGACAGTAATTAAATATGTTTGGTTGTAAGGTCCATGGATGTTATTTAATGTAGTGAGTCAAAGTTGTGAGTCTTGCATTAGACAAGATAAGACTTGTGAACCAAAAAGCTGGCTCAGAAGTTGATGTGGAGGTAATGGACCCCCACTGGTGAGCCAAATTTGTGGCTCACCATTACCCGTGCTTTTAGTTTTCTAATAGAAGTGAATGCTTAGCAGCAATTCTGAGATGATAAAAGTCGTGCTAGGGAGCTACACTTAACCCCAGAGTCATGAAACAACAAAGCTACACATGGCATCAATGTTGAAGCATGGATAACATGAAGTGATTGCTTGGGAGACTAGCCACTTGTCTTATTATAAGAAAGTAACAAATAAAATATGCACAATTCTTAAACTTCTATATATGATGTTTATGCAAATTATATTATGAGTCCTAAGGTACAGTATTCCTGTGCCTGTTGATTCTTCCCCATGTGCTTTTCAAGGCACACATTCTCTTATTGGCTGGTTTTCTTGCTCTTCACGGACTGAGTGTTTAAAAGAAAGTTCAGATTTTTTTTAAAATAAAAGAATATTGGGCTCACAAATATTGTGTTTTTCTTGGGATGGATGATTCAATTCAGAAATCTTATTTTCATGGGATGGATTGATTCAATTCAAAAATCTTATTTTTCTTCATTCTCTTTGAAACTCAAATTCTTCACATCAATATTGATTCTCTTTGAATTTGAGATATCAAATTATAAAACCTTTCGAACGGTGCGTTTAATTTTTCAATTTGTTCGATGATTGGACAATATGGAAAGAGTTGCTGATGATCATACTCGTGATCAAGGTGCCGCAATTTTGTAAACAATTGCAGATGCGAGTTTGTTGATTTTGCCAGCTACTAGAGATCAAGTAGCAGCGATTATGGAGGCAACTAGAGATCAAGGTACATAAATCGCACTTGATATTTTAAAATCTAAATCATAACTGGATGTTGTTAAATGAATGAGCTAGTTTTCTAGATATTTTTCATGTTTGTGAGCTATTGAATTGGACTAACATTTGCTTTTAGGTTTTAAAAAGTGAAAATGTAAAGTTATTGATTAAATTGAACAATTATAAGTTAGTTGATCAGTTATTCAATTGGATTAATGTTGTTCATAGTCTTTTGATGCACTATATGGATAATGAATTCCTTGATGATGGATGCTGATAATGGTTTTTTTTGGGGGGGGGTTATTGTTAATGATTGGGAATTTATATTAGAATTCAATTACGGTGGAGGTTCTTGCAATTTTGTATAGCTACACTAAAGTATTAACTAAATTACTCTAAAATATGAACTAATAAACACTAAAGCATATTAGTTTATATTGTTACTAAAACTAACTAATTATAGATGTGACAATTAAGGAACACTTACATAAAATTAGTTGACCATGTATTCTTTTTTCATGAAGTAGCTCACTTATTGTAGATGCATTATGAGTTTATGTTCTTTGTTTATGTTTTTTACTTGGAGCAGTGCATGAACAGTGGCAATTGCTACTGGTTGTCAATGTTGCAACATGTTCAAGTGAAATGAAGGTTGTAAGAGAATCAGAGTAGTCACAATTGCTTGGCTAGAAGGTGAAGTAGACGAGGCTATTGAGCTTTACAGTGAGTATGCCTGTTTTATTGCTTTTGGTGTTAGACTTGGTAATGTGAAATATAGAGAGAGGACTACTGTTATATGAGAGAGAGAAATGTATTAATCAAAACGAGAAGTTAAGGGAAGCACAAAGAAGGAAGGCAAGAAATACTCAAAGCAAAACACACGAAGTGATTGCAATCCAAATGTAGTCTTCCAACTTGACAAGAATGGTGATTAGGTTTGCATCAATCATGGGATGGAGCATAACCATGTTTTTTTATCAAGTGATAAAATCCATTTGCATAGATCTCATAGAACAGTGGAAAATGTCATATTGATTATTTAACCAGAATATAAGAGAAAGTGGGCTTAAAGTATCACAAATTTACCGATGCTTGGAAAAAATGTCACTCAACTTTTCAAAAAGTCAAAAATGTCATTAGAACTATTTCTATAAGGCTTGAAGGCATTTTAAAAAAAGGAAAATTTGTAATACATTTTGTTATTTTTCTGTCTATTCCCTCCAAACCTTATCACTGAACTTGCAAACCCCTCTCTGTGACACTGTCTTTCTCTCTTCCCTTCAAGTCCTTAATCTTCTAAATCCTAGACCCCAAATTATGAGTTGTTTTGAAGAAGGAGAAGCCTACTGAAGTCGATTGTGTGGACAAAGTGAACTGAAGCAATTTATGATTAAATTGCGAAGGTAAGTTTTATGATTTTTATAATGTTTTGAAGAAATCGAAATGGCTGAAAATTGGAGAATGTTTTGTATTCATTTGGTTATGATCGTCATATTAGTTATTTAATTTCTTAAAAGATGATTGAACGACTGAGCGAAAACTGAGGTGTTAGAGTGGGAACCCTAATGCTCTATTTATTACAAATATGATGTAATTTGCCTTATTTTCATTTGTTAAATTACGTTATTATTTAATATACAGAATAATGTTGTGTAATGGTGGAAAATTGCATGTTTTTCACAGTGGGAAGTTTAAGAGACTGCCTAATTTGATCCATAGTGAGTCTAAGTGTATTGAGGTACAAATTGACCTTGATTTGCTAAGTCTAAATGATATCAAGGATATTATGTCAAAATGAGGGTATGCAGAAGATAGGATAAATGTTGTTTATTTATGTAGGTCGGACTTGCCATTTGAGGATAGTTTGGTGGTAGCTGAGACTAATGTAGTGGTTAGGGAGCTAACAGGATTGGTGATGAAGCTTGAGTTTTTGTGTGTATGTGATGAACACATGGATGATGAAAAGGTTGAAGGTGGGGAATGAACATGACGATTAATTTGCAGATGCTGATGATGAATCTAATGATGGATTATGGTCAGAGGGGGATGATGTCTTCTCTTCTGTTGTTGATGGTGAGGATTTAGAAGATGCTAGGGAGGAAAAAACTGAAAGAGGTTATTGAAGCTGAGAAAAAGGTTGTTAATTCTAAATAGGACATAAATAAAAAGGGAGAAAAGGAGGAGACTTATCAGGATTAAGGCAATCCTGATAGCGCCAACACTTCTTCTTGTAATGATGAGAATGATGGGAAGAAGAGTAGAAAAGAAAAAGTAGAGTGAAATGACGAAGGCACTATATCCTCCAGGAATCTTAAACCTAGGATGACATTAGGGACAAGAAGCAACTGAAAGAAGCTATTGAGACCTACAGAACAATTAGAGGGTATAATTTGAAGTTCAAGAAGAGTGATAAGATTAGGCTACAAGTGTTTGCATGGGTGAAGAGTGGAGATAGAGGCTTTGGGCATCAAAAATAACAAATGAGGCCTCCTTTAAAAAAAGGACTATGGTACACCTCACACATTTATCCCTTTCAGCTTTGAGCCAAGAAAGAGACATATGTCTTGTGATTGATTGGTTGATACTTAGAGGGAGACTTTTAGATTGCAGCCAACTCTAAGAGCAAGGGACCTTCAAAGCATTGTGAATGAGAAGCATAACTACAATGCCATGCTGTTTATGGATAAGAGGGTAAGGAGGAAAGCTTTAGACTTTATAACTAGTGACTACAGGGGATAGTTGGACACTTTGGAGATTATATATAGGAGGTATACAAGCAAAACCCAGGTATAATAGTACAGTTGAAGACTTAGAAAGATCTATAGAGACAGTACATATTTAGTTTCTTTATATATGCCAGGAGCATTGGAAAAGAGTTCCTAGAGGGCTGTAGAATGGTACTGTTAATGGATGCATACTTCTTGAAGGGTCCACATGATGGGTAGGTGCTTTGTGTAGTAGGCAGATGCAAATAATTAGATGTACCCTATGACTTATGGTGTTGTATAGACTAAGAAGAAAGCGACATAGGGATGGTTTATGGAATATTTACAAGAAGACTCAGAAATAGGTGAGGGACATTAGGGGAGGAGGACCATTATCTCTAAACAACAAAAGGTAAGCCTTCTGCCCTTGATTAATTTTGATGTTTTTGTAAATTATTTTGTTGTTCACCTGCTTATGCTTGCTGCAAATTGAGCAACCTTTTATGCATTTGTAGGGATTCATTGATTGCATTCCTAAGCTATTACCTATTACTAGGCACAAAATGTGTGCTAGGCATATTTATACAAACTTAATAAATCAATAGAATGGTGTGCAATATAGGAACTGATTATAGAAAATTCCAAGATCCATCAATGAAGTACATCTAAAAAGACATATTAAGGAAATGTAAGACTTAGATGCAACTGTCTGGCAGTTCTTAGAGAAAAATGGGGTTAAGCATTTCTATGGGACATATTTTAAGCCACATGCAAAGTGTGACTTAGTAGACAATGGCATGGATGAGATTTTCAATGTCTTTATTATGGATGCTAGATATGTGCCAATTGTTTCCATGATCAAGACAATTTTTCAATATGTTATGAAAAGGATTTCAAAAAAGAAAACATGGGCAACATCTATAGAGCAGCCAATTATACCTAAGATTGTGAAAAAATTTGGACAAAAGGATTGACAAGGCTAGGTGCTAGGAGGCACGCAGGGCTGGGGATGGGAATTACAATGTAACACATGGAACTGAGGCATTGATTGTGAACTTGAATGACAAGAGTTACACATGCAACTCATAGAAGTCGAGTGGTATCCCTTGTTCCCATGCTATAGCTATCATGAGGAGGGATAGATTAAACCCGCACAACTTTTCCGTGAGCCTCCATTCGAGATTGGTTTTCGTTTGTAGCAGTTGAGGGTAGGTGGGTCATGACGCTTCATGTGTTCATGCCTGTAGAAATTTCCATTTTTCTAATTGAGGTTACAAGTTTTGGGCCTTTTGGCTTTTGTACACGAGGATGCTTTATTTATTCCTTTGTGATTGGAAATTTGTGGTATTTCAACTCTGTGATTGCATAGGAAGAGGGTTGCCCAATATAAGTGTCTACTTGTGCGTAGGTGTGTTAGAGAGTTATTTATAGATTAAGGGATTTCATGCATATTTACTGGTTGTTGGAGGGCTTAACAATAGAACTGTATGAAGCTGCATTTATGTATTGCTTGATAATGATGAGTAACAGGTAATCAGAACCATCAACAGCTAAGAGATTTGGTTCTGAACAAATGGTTTCTAGAAACTGATAATTCTGAGATGTCTTGTAGGAAATAGTCATTTACTGAGTCTTAAATTAATCTTTATTGTGAGATTGGTTGGTTTGATGAAAGCTATTCATTGGTTGGGATTTGGCTTTATGATGTACAAAAAATTGGCTAGGGTTTAGGATGTTGTTGTCTACATGAGCATTAGGTTTGAATGGGTGGTGTGAGCTATTCGCTTCAGTATTTGTGCACCTACTTTGTTTCTCCTTTTTCCTATGATTCTTGGCATATAGCGCTTCTCAACTTAAAAAGACTTCACTCTTGATCACCAGAATGCAATTTGCAATTCTGTAGTACCCTATATTTTATAGAAATAATTTCTAAGGGATAGCTATTTTAGAATGTATTCCTATGCACCTAATATTTTAGGTAAACTATGTACAGGGGTCAATATTCTACGAAACAGTGATTTTCAGGAGTTTTTTCTTTCAAATCCGACCAACAACTTTCTGAAATTTCTATTTTGACCAAAATGAGATTCAAAGTGCAAATACTCAAAATTTTGGGCTTTTTTAGAAAACTAAGCATATATTAATGTTTGGACTTCTTATAATGACTTTACTAGTACAAGTTATCACATCTACCACTTATATTATAAATATTATATTTTTGTGATTATAGGTCCACCATGCTTAGCAAAATAATTAAAGCTTAATTAGAGAGTTTTGATCATTACCTGAATTCAGTTGGCGTTGAATCCTGGCGTTCCTCTAGCTTTCAATTTATAGAGATTGTTAATCTTAACCACACCTTTCTTAGATCAAGCAAAGCACAGATCTATTTCGTTTCCTACCTGAGACCATAGTCACTAATCAAATTTTATAATTTGAAGGATAATGAGATTTTCATCAAGAAATTATAATACTTAAGACACAAGGTTCGATTGAATAACGTTTCCTACTGGGAAACCTTTTTTATTGAAAGCTTAAAATGGAAATATTATAATGGAAAGATTGAAGAGGGATTTAAGCTACTGAGATAATCAAATATGCTTGCTTATAAGGTAATGGAGAAATCCGACTTCTCTTTTGCTCAAGTATACTCAAATGACCATGTCCCTACTATTCTGCTTCTCCTTTTATAGAGGAGTTGGACTACATAGGATGTCCTAATGATTATAGTACACACTGATATTTTCACATGACTACAGCGGTCCTCATATTGTTACAGTGTATTGCATTATTTTACTAACTTGACAGTTGACAAAATATAATAATGGTGCAATAACTTTTTAGAGCTCTTAATGTTGAGAAGACTAATCATCCATATTGAGATTCTGCATGCCCTTATCTCTAATAATGTCTTTGAGTCCATCATTATCCAGATCATCATCAAAATCTTCATCAAGTTGAAGATGCTCAATATCCCATTTTTTAAATAATTTATAAGGATAATTTCTTTCCTTTTTTTGATAAGAATTTTTCAACTCTAATATCAAAGAGATAATCAAAGACATCTTTTGAAGTAGCTCCTTCTACCTTCATATATTTGCTGATATCATTGTGATAGACGAAAGTAGCATTCCCACAATGTATTAGTGTTTTTCTTGTTCAATGAAAGTCCACATTTGATGATAAATGTTGTAAAAAAAAATGGCTCTTGCTAGAGCGGGATCACTAACTACTTCTTATCATTCTGAAAATCATTCTTGTTGTTGATCGTTGGGCTCATCTAAATCAATTAATTGGAAAAGATATTGGACTAGTTTAACCTTTCCATTCTCATACTTAATTACTGCATGATGTACCTCGACATACATGTTTCTATTATATGGAATTTTTATTGGATCATCTGGAGATGTAAGAATCCAATTGATCTTTTTAAACATACATTGTTGAAATTTAGTTAGTTTTAAGAAGAATGGGTACTTTGGATCTGAGATTTCTATGAGGTATACTATCATTCCATATTCCTAGGCTTTCATGAGGGGTCATATGGAGATATTGAATTTGTTGAAAATCTAATACCACCAATTCCAGATTTATCAGGAAAGAAAATTGTAATGCTCTATGACTCCCAAATGTCATAAGAATAATTATGATAGTAATCAATACAGATTATATACCAGTAGTTAAACTATTTTCTTGAACATAAAAACTTATAATTTCTTAAATATCATGAGAACACCTTAGTTAATTCATAAATAACTCTAAAAAGATGAATCTTTACAGTATTAGATACGCACAAATAGAACTCTCTAGAGAGAGAAATGAGTTTCTAGTGAGAAATGCTCTCTTTTTTCCCTTCCCCATGAAGCCTCCAGACCTAACCCAACCGCTCTCAAATGTATCTCTTATCTCGCCTCTATCTTCACGCATCGTTTACTCTGCATAGGTCCTACCAAGAACAGATCTTACTTTTCTCGTCCTGATTAATTATGACCCTCACCTCGGTAAATCTCCCTCTCATCATGATCAAGACGGTCTAATCTTATCATTGGTCCAGTTTCTCGGCAAGGTTTCGTGTTCACCGACCACACTTCATTATCTTTGCACGCTATGCTATAGATCTGGGGGCTCAAGGGGCTTTCATTACGCCTCTTCTCTCCTCATTTCAGTACCTTCGGATGGCAGCTCTCTCTTCGCTTTTCTTCAAGCCCCTTTCCCGTTACTGCCCTAATCTGACTAGGGCCAGAATTCCAACTCATTTGTGATTGGACAACCCATTCGGCGTACTCCAGTTTTTAACCACCGTGGAGATGATTACAAGGGGGTTTGCGTGGAGTAATGGCATGAACAATAATCGTACTCTGTCCAGGCTAGAAGTCTATGAGCAGATCCCTATTGATAGCTTGCTGGAATCGAGACCTTGTCGTAAATCTAATCTAAGATTGTCCATGCAGAGGCATAATTACAAATCAGGTTTTTCTATTGCTCATTTTTCTGGAATTGGTATGGCTGTCATCATCTTGGGATGGTGATGGGTGACTGTTCACTGACTGGGGTATGGCTAAGTCCTTTGGTTATCTGATGATTAACCTATTACTTACTATGTATGTTTTCCCTATGTGTGATGGTTCTTGGTCTATGGGAGTGCCTTGGGTGTTTTTTTTTTTATGCTTTTCACCTTCGATGCTCTACTATATATAACATATGTGGTAGGCTTTTTTAAGACACACCATCTTCTGGTTTCTTCTGGATTTTCTCCTTTGTCATTGCTTATGTCTTATAACTCATCTACTTCCCCGCTGTCTTGCACTAACTCTGAAAATGGTGATAATGATCACGACCGCCAGAATTCCAATGTTCGTGATTCTTCCAAACCTTCGGGTTCACACACTGTGGGTGGAGGCCGAGGTGACCATCCACGTGCTTCGCATCAGAAGAGGGGATCCTCTTATGCCCAGGCGATGAAATTCGGTGTGGGATGTTCTCATCATTCTCAACATTCCCCAACTTCACAGAGAATTAACCCTGCATTGTCGCCATTTGACCCTGTCGTAGATCCTGAAACAGGTAATCCCAATAGTCCTGATCTTAGAGCTCATGAACATCCTTTCTTTGGGCCACTAGCTTCCCCTCCTATTGAACATATGGAGGAACTTATAGCCTTATGTCTGCTACGTAAGATCTGGGGGGAGTATGTTCCTTTGCCTGCTATCATTAATAAAACCAGATCTAACTGGAAATTTATTAGGGGTCAAGTGAGCTGTGTTGACTTGGGGAATAACTGAATTTCATTTAAGTTTACTAATGTTGAAGACAAGGAGGGTTTGGAATGAGAGACCTTGGCATGTTAATGGGCTTAATTTAGTATTATCTCCCTGGCTGCCTTTGTTCAACCCTTATTCTACATGCATCGATAGGGTTGACTAATGGGTTAGGGTTCCCAGACTTCCCTGGGAGTTTTGGGAACACAGAACATTGGTGAATCTTCTCAAGACGGTAGGGAATGTGATCAAAGTGGACCAAACAACTTTATTGCGTTTGAAGGACAAATTTGCTGGAGTCTATATGAATATTACTGAACCGCTCCCTGGGTCACTTGTTATCTCATTTAAGGGAAAGACTATGAAAGTCCCTCTTATCTTTGAAGGTCTCCATGAGGTTTGTGCTTTGTTTGGTTCTAAGTCTCACCAAATTGACAGTTGCCTTGAGTTGCCCGCTCAGTTAAAGGTGGAAATTGTTGTTGAAAAATTTGGAGGAACTAAAGTGACAACCCCAGTTACTACCTCTACTTCCTCCCATGTTAATGCCCCAGTCACTATAGCAGATCAGTGGATACGAATGTCCCTAAAGAAGTGCATTCGATCTACGGCATCCTCAAGTATGGGTAAAATGTCCCCCCTCAAGCCTCCATCTACTCCTAAAGTCACTATTGTTGATCCTGTTATGTCTCCTAAGGATTTGGATGTTCCCCCCTTGTATGCTGCCACTCATTCCCACGTCCAAGAGTCCCCATGTATTGGCTCATCTCATGTGCCACCACCTGACACCCTAATCCTAGCCCATTCTGATAAAATGATTAACTATGAGCAGCTTGTCAATATTAATCCCTTGAATGCTATGGATGTGGATTTACTTGACGATCCAAATGTGAACGACTATGAGGACTCTCACGATCTTATGTTGAAGGAAGAGGAGATGGCAGATAGCTTTCTCAACTTGGAGCACATCTAAGAGTTAGAGTTCTCCACAGAATCTTCCAGAAGACGCAAGGTAGAGGAGGGGGAGGAAGGTCTCTCTAAGGTCACTAACTAATCATGCATTGATGGTTTTTGTGTCCAGTGTAGGAGGTGTTAATCTCGGATGAAATAAATCCATAGAGTTCAAATTGTCTAATCTTAATGTCTGGTTTGTAGTGTCTTACGCTCCTTTTGATGACTTTGGATAGTACACCTCCCTTTTATTTTGGTCAACAGGGACAGTCTGGTTGCTGATTAGTGGTTATAATCCTTATGATTGTAATATATGTGGTGTAATTAATGTAAGTTGTTTAGTTTTATTCGAAGATTGTTCTACATGTGGTTGCATTGATAATATTTCTCAAGGGCCTTCATTTTCTTGCTGGTTTGATCACTGCCACCCTAGTATTAAAATGGTAGCCGGCTGCCTTTTTTATTTACAGGTTTGGAGGCTGGTTCTTTGTTCTCCCAGGCTTAGGACACAGGTGTGGTCGCTTTATTGGGTTTATGTCAGAGGAGGCACATTGCCTTTTATGGGCCATTTCATGCTTCCAATTAAGCCGCCCTTGTGTTCTCTGCCCTTGGTCCATGATGCTATGTACAGCTACGATAGTGGCTTTAGTCCTGAGACTTATTTGTCTTTTCTAATTAAACCATGGTCGCATTTAAATGATGAGATCTGCTCTGGTTTGTTTTCTACCTTGATTTTCATAAGGGAGAATAGGTGTTATCCGAATTTCTGGGCTTTGGTCTTGTTTTTTTTGTAACCATGTTGGGATTCCTCTATGTCATAGGTATTTACTACAATTTGTAAGACTAAGCTTAGAAATGTTATGTTTTGGTGTTCTTCCTTTTGCATCTGTTGGTTTCCTATTCTTGTGGCTGGATTTGCTCTGAGCATGTCAGTTATTCTGTTTCCCAGAGCAACTCCCTGGATCTTATCTATGGTTTTTTCTTATGTACTTATCTGATTTCGTTCGGGGATGCTTCTGGATTGGGGATCTTCGTGCTTGGTACAGCTTACGTCTTACTGCTCCTCTGAAAGTGATGTGTTTGGCGAACGGGATTCTCATCTCTAAGGCCTATTTCTGGAATGCCAAGTCATGGCCTCCTCTGATCTCACTGGTATTGCATTGGCATTTTATTTCTCCCATTCAATTTTCTGGACTACAAATTATGTTCCCTTGTAGGAAATTGCCTTTTCCAAGATCCCAGTCACTGAAGGCTTCGAGGCTCATTGTACATTGTCAGATACAAAGTATGATATTCTACATCTTGGCACATCCATGGCTTGCATACTGAGGCTGTGGTTTTTATTTTTTTTGTGATGGGACCTTTGAGGTCTCTCTTTGCAAATGGATGGTGCTTTGCAGCTTTGTAGGAATTAGTAAGTAGCTAGAAAGTATTTTAGTTGGAACTTTTCTCATCTTAATGGTATTTTGGTCGTGGGCCTATGTGCTATTGTGACTCATAAAGACATGATATATGTTTGGCATTGGAGGGTCTGCTGCCATCTCTGTGTTTTTATTCATTGCTGTTATTGGGCTAATTTTTTTTCTTCTTGTGACCCCTAAGTATGATGATGCTGTAAAGTGGTCTTATTTTTGGATGTTACTGGGTCATACTTTGGGTAGGTTTGTGTGCCTGAGAATGGAATTTTTGTATTGTTATTACCATTCATGAAAATATAAGTTGGAATGTGCAAGGTGCTAAAAAGGTTCAAGTCCTCGGGGAAGTATGATTCCTCAAACGTAATCTACAACCAGATATTTTATTTTTGTTAGAAACAATGACCAATGAAAAGAACACTCGGTTGATTATCCAAAAAATGGGATTTGATCACTTCGATTTTGTCCTACCCTATAATCACTCGGGGGCTATCTGGGTCTTGTGGAACAACGATAATTGTCAAGCCTCAGTTCTTACCAAAGAAAATCGGGCTATTCACATGCTAGTCCATGATTCTGTTAAGGCCAAGAACATACTCATATCTTAGGTGTCTGCTCCAGCCCGGGTTCACGAAAAGGATTGTTTTTGGGATCACTTGATTAGTGTGAATAACATCATCGATTTACCTTGGATGCTTGTCGGGGACTTCAACGAGTTAGAACTTCTGTCTGATAAGCAGGGGGGAACCCTCCTTCACTGCGTAGAACTGAACGTTTAACGTCCTTTATGACCACAATTAATGTAGAATCAATGGTTGTTAATGGCAAAGTTTTTACATGGAAAAAACATATTAATGGTTCATGGGTATTTGAAAGATTAGATAGAGGAATAGTCCGTGGCGATTGTGCTGCTTTATATCCAAATACAAGCACCACCGACGAATCATTCACCTTTTCAAATCATTGTCCTATTATTGTCAATATTGAACGTACAAATCGGCTTAATATTGCTCTCCCATTTTGCTTCTAAAACTTCTGGATGAAATATCATCAACTTGATAGTATAGTAACCAAGACTTGGAAACTCCCTGCCAATTTTCACAAGAATTGAAAGCTCTCAAAAAGAATATTAAACCTTGGACAAAATCCACCTTTGTTAATTTTCAAGACAAACTACGACGTAACCTAGACAAACTCAGTTATGTGGAGGATAAACTAGTTGACAACCCAACGAATCTCCGATTGAATGATTGGCTCAAATGACTCATTAAGCAGAGGGAAAAGATGTTATATAATCAAAAATTCTGGGGCCGATTAGCACGAAAAGAATGGCTTGTTAATGGCGACAGGAACTCAATGTATTTTCAAAGAAAGGTCAATCAATGACGAAAAAGACAATAAATTATGCGGTTAAAAGAAGATGCGGGTATCTGCATTGATGAACCACATGATATCAAACAAAAGTTCCTCTCAGATTTTACTGCTACATTTAAACATGCTCATAGCATGCCCCGAACGTTTCAGGATCTGGGTTTACCTTCGATAATTACTCAACAAGACGATGACCTCCTAACTTTACTGCCGACAGTAGAAGAAATTAAAAACGCAGTTTTTGATATGAACCTGAATAAAACTCCAGGGCCAAATGGTTTTGGGGCGGGTTTTTTCCAGAACTACTGGAACGTGCTTGGTGATGAGTTCGTACAATGCATCAAGGACTTCTTCCATCATGGCAAGTTATTACAAGAGATTAACCATACGTTTATTACCTTAATTCCCAAATCATTACAACCTCAAACAACGTCCCACTTTAGGCCAATTAGTTTGTGCTCAACTATTTACAAAATTATTGCCAAAATTCTTGTTACGCGACTACGACCTTTGTTGGCAAAAACCATTTCCCCCTTTCAAACTGCATTTATTCCGGGCAGACCCATTCATGATAACATCCTCATTACCTATGAGATCATGCATAAATTCAAGATGACTAAGGGGAAATCGACTTGGGTGTCTATCAAGCTGGATATGGAGAAGGCGTATGATAAACTCGAATGGGATTTTCTTTTTACATGTCTTACTCAAATGGGCTTCCATCATCAGTGGATCGCGTGGATCAAGGAATGTGTGACAACAGTTTTGTACTCTTTGTTAGTCAACAATTCTCCCCATGGCCTCTTTCGTCGATCTTGGGGAACTAGGCAAGGTTACCCTCTGTCACCTTATTTATTCATATTATGCATGAATGCTTTTTGTATAGCACTGTGTAAGGTAGCCTCCACTCCAAAATCAGGAGTGGGGGTCTGTGTTTCTTCTCAATCCCAGACTATCCCCTGCCTTTTCTTTGCAGATGACAACCTTTTATTTTGTGAAGCTAACCTCTCCTCCTACATGAAACTGAAACGCGTCATTGACGAGTTCTGTAAATCATCTGGTCAAGTCATTAATTTTCATAAGTCATCTATTGTGGCTTCTAAAAATGCATCAAATGCTCAAACGTAGACACTTGCTTTAGTTTTCAACATTCCACATAGCAAATCCCTAGGTAAATACCTAGGTTGTCCAGTATTCCAAGGTAAACCTACATCAACAACCTTATCTGAAATTCTAGGGAAAGCAACAGCTCGGATGGAATCCTAGAAAGCGAATACTCTATCCAAAGCTGGTAGAATAGTCTTGATTCAAGCTAATTAGAATCGCCACCGACACATAAGATGCAATGTTTTGAGTTACCCAAAAAAATGACGACTATGTTGGATCAAGTTAACAGGTGCTTCTTTTGGAAAAAAATCCAATAAGGATAATGGTTACCAATGATAGCACGGGATAAAATTTGCCAACCTAAATATTTTGGTGGATTGGGATTGAGGAAAACTGAGCCAGTCAATCTCGCTTTTCAGGTGAAGTTAGCCTGGCAGATAGTGGCTGATACTAAGGGCCTTTGGACTGATACTATTAAACATAAGTATTTAAGATCGAGCACCTTATTTGACTGGAAACCCAAAAGCATGGACTCTCTAGTCTGGATGAGTATCTTACGAAGTAGGGTAATCAACAGGAAACGTATTAGGTGGAGGGTGGGTAATGGAAACATCATTAGGTTTTGGTGGGATGATTGGATCGCTAATGATAATCTCGTGGATTTACTAGAATTAGAAGTGGCCACAATCACCAATCCTCATCTAAGAGTCTGTGAGGTTATCACAAGCAACCACTGCTTGGATGTCAAGGCTATTCGCTCCTTAGTTAATCACGAAGACATTGGGCAGAAAATTATTGGGATACCGTTACCCCAGTTTTTGGCTGAAGATTCCTTCTGCTGGGGACTCATCGGATCTGAAGTCTTCAGCACAAAAACAGCCGCATAGGTAGCCCACAACAACTTTCATGCCAATGATCCTAAATGGACGTATAATTGGCTCTGGAAATTAGATGTAATGCCAAAAATCAAAATATTTTTATGGCAAAAATTGATAATGCCTTACCAACCCGAGGAACCCTCTTTAGAAGAGGCATGCACATTGACCCGTTTTGTCCTCTTTGGGGGGATGATATCAAAACCATTGATCATCTATTTTGGGAGTGTTCTATGATCAAAAGAGTATGGTCCCTAGCCTATCAACATAGATGGGTACCCCTTCCGCCATCACAAGTGATTAATTGTCTTCCAACTAACTAGTCACAGCATATCACCACAGTAACAATCCTAAAGACATATTGAAGGTTGCCTTTTTACTTTGGTGTATATGGAAAGGAAGAAATGTGCTAGTATTCCAAGGGCAGAATGTTAACCTCACACGAATTCTCATTTCTGCAAAAAAAGATTTTACAGAATGGCAAATCCGAACTTGATGTCGAAAGGCTACTTTTCTAGGGGGGTTTTCCTTTCCGCGTCCTGCCTTTAATTTTATTGTGAGGTGGAATGCCACCCTTGGGGTTCTGTCAAACTCAACTTTGATGGATCCCTCCATCACAACTCTGCAGCGGGTGGCTTCATCATTAGGGATTGGGTGGGTAACCCACTCAAAGCAGGAGCAGCATCCTATAGCGACTCTTCTATTTTAGTTGTCGAGGCCAGAGCCTTACGTGATGGTTTACATGAAGTAGTTAAAGTAGGTATCAAGAATATCTTTATTAAGGGGGACAATGCTAAAGCTATAAAAGCGATCCAAGGAACTCTACGCGCGCCATGGAAAATTCAGACGCTTGTTCAAGACATTTTAGGTTATTTGAAGCTCATAGACCAGGTTATCATTTCACACATTTATCATGAAGCTAATATAGTAGCTGATTGCTTAGCAAGGTTGGGACATACACTATCATCATTTACAACATGGGAATCCCCTCCTATGGCTAATATTAAAGTCATCATGTATGTTGATTTAATGGGGTATGCTCTTGTGAAAAGAAGCGCCTAATTTTCTTACCACTTACCTTTGTTTAAAAAAAAAGATACGCAGAAGATAGTAGACCCAAACATGATCTACTTTTGTGAAATTCCAAAATATCCATAAGTACTTCACTAGAAGGACAAACCCATTCTAGCAATAATGACATTTTATTTTGGGTTTCGTCCTTTTCCAGCAGGAGT
This sequence comes from Carnegiea gigantea, assembly GCA_029747015.1. Lineage (NCBI taxonomy): Eukaryota > Viridiplantae > Streptophyta > Magnoliopsida > Caryophyllales > Cactaceae > Carnegiea > Carnegiea gigantea. Next base: position 72,531 of record JAKOGI010001658.1, read on the forward strand.
TCTGCTCTGGTGATCACCATTGATGAGTTCACGAGTTAAACTATTTACCAGAGAATTCTTCAATCCTTGAATATGTTCTATTGAGAAAGAAAACCAGTTAAGCTATAAATGTCAATGCAGGAGTGGCCCTTGCACTTGTATATTTGATAAATTCTATTTAACAAAATTAGTATTCCCTTGCAATTAGTTTGAAGAAAAGGTTTTGGGCTAAAAAGGTTAAGAACTTTTCAATTCCCCTTATGAGTTTAAGGATTTCTTTTTCCATTGTGGGATAGTTGCATTCTGCTTTCTTAAAACTTCCACGGCAATATTTATGAAGTTTTTCTCATTGTCTGATTTTGAGCACTGCATTCCAGTGCTCATTGCTAGCATCTGTCTCAACAATTAAATCATATCTTTCGTTAGGTAAATTAAGAACATGAAGATTTTTACACATCTTTTTGAAGTTCTAAATAATCTTTGGGGCCTATGTCCAACTTACTTCTTTCTTAAGTTTCTGCCACAATGGTTTTCTCAATTTAGCTAGATCTCTAATGAAATCTAAAGCATAGGTAAGATATCTAGGAAGTCTTTACAATTTCTTCCTATCTTCAAAATTTTCAGGAAAGTTTTCTATTTTTTCTAGAATATGCTTTTGTAGGATGATTTGTCCAGCTTTTATCTCTAGACTAAAAACTTGATTTCTTGTTCAGCATAAATACACTTGTTCTTACCAAGAATAATACCATTATCAACGCATCTTTGGGTGAGAGCTAAGACATCATCTTTGTATTGTTTTATAATGTTGGAAAGACCAGTATATGATTGACATAAATTAGACATCACTGATTAAGATCTTTGAAGATATTATCTATTCTTTTTAGACCAAACAACGTTACTATCCATTTATAACACCATTGAGGTGCACTAAATATAGTTAAAGGAATGCTTTCTTCATTCATTTTTATCTACCAATATCTGCTTTTGTAATCCATTTTCGAAAACCCAACGGCTCTTTGAATTCTATTGAAAATGACAATTTTGTTAGAAATATAGTAACTATCAAAGACAGTATTGTCATTAAACTTTTTGTAATTGATTAGTATTTTAACTTTTCCCCTTTTTTCTTCAACATGATTTCTCACCATGAAAATTGGACTGGTGTGAGAACTCTTGCTACTTTTGATTAATCCTTTATCCAGAAGTTCTTTTATTTGTTTATCAAATTCTTAGATATCCTATAGTGTATACACTGTTTGTTTGCCTCGAATAATAGTGGTGAGACTTAACAAAGTAATCTTTGTAGATGTCTTATCTTTATTTCAAAATTTAGAGGATTATTACAGTCGAGTACTTATGATGATTACTCTTGTTATTCAATAATCTGCTCTTTAATAGATAACTCAAGTACTGAGATTGTTAGTGCTATCTCATATTGTGCAAATATTACCTTCTCACCACGCTGGCTGTGCGTAAACTCAATCTTTTGATGAGTGTAAGTCTTATTTAATTTATCAATAGGGACTGAGTGGCCATTTATCATAGATATTATTTGGTTTATGGTCTGTGTACATGGAGAATATAGTCTCTGAAAATTATTTCCAATAATCATATCATGGGAGGTTGATCGGTAGCCCATAGGGTTGATATAGTGCATTTGTCTCCTCCTATTTTTATTGATAACCCTTCTATGGCCTGATTATGGCTCATTATACTATAATTAGCTATCCTTGTAAAAGATCTTTATCCAAAAAAGGCAGAACAACCACTATCTATGTAGGCATGCAATTAATACTTATTATATCCCTCTAAACATACATTTATTGGAATATAGATGCCATTAAGATTCGTATTGGTGACTTCAAAGCATATCTCCATAGTCATACTTTTTACTAATTCACTCCAATAGATTGGCAACTAATAGTTCCTGTTTTGTGCGTAATGAATTTTTATTTAAACTCATACTTTGGTCTACACTGTATCTTGTGGGTTCAAAACTCGTTTTACTCATTTCACTAATCATACTAATTATATCATCTTCTTTAAGCTCTTCTTTAGCTGATGAAGATCCCTCTTCCCATTCTGATCTTACACTAATTGATTTTTGTAGGATTGACAAAGTTAGATATCCATGACCTATTAATTTTTATCCCATGCAGATTGGATTTTATCCTTTGGATTTTTTACAGTAGGGTAAGACTTTCAAATTTCTCTACCTCTATTATTATTATCTTAGACTTTGGGTCTATGTTACTATCTAATTTGTAGATTGTTTTCCAAAATATCCTCAGTGGTTAATCTCCTCTTTTCACATTCATTCAAATGTTTTTATCTTAATAGATATGAAGTTTTTAGCAAATTCATCTTTTAGACTTACATATTATCTAAGTCAACAATTGAATCCTACTGATCTATTACATAAATTAGTCTCAATCCATGTGATGATTTGATTATTAAATTTGGTATACCTGATATCATAAAGCCGAACATAAAGGTTAATATTTTTTCTGTAATATTATAATGAAATAATTTGAACTTGGACACTTCTGACTTAGATATATCTGTACTATCTTTCATTGTTATGCTTAAAGATATTTTTTTTCAATTAATGAGATTAACTTCTCCGACATCATACTCACACTCTGTGATTTTTAGATCTCCTTTGATCATTTTACATATGTACTTGCTCTTTAATTGAAAGTTAATTTTTTTATAAATCATATGTTTCTGAATTATAAGAAAGGCCCAGTCTCCTTTAACATGTTCATTCTCATTATCTACAATAAGTTCTTCTCCTTGAAGATCGCCAAGACTAATTGAACTACTGTCTATCATGTAACTAGTTTCTTCATAATCACTCTCCTCATATTCATCTTCTAGTGCAATCTCAACAATTCCGTTGTTATTTTTCAGGGCTAGATCTAGTATTTCTTCTTTGCTAATCTCAAAATAATCTAGACTATCCAAAGTTTCTATAAGTTTATTATTCTTTCTATTTTTGCATTCACTAGCATAATGCCCTACTTCTCCACATATCCAACATTTACAATTATTTTTTCCTGGCATGCAAATGAGCAGTTTTTTCTAAAAAATCTTCGTTTTTTAGGGCTCGGCTTGTATAATACTCTATGATATATTTCTCACCTCTTTGCTTGTTAAAACTCTTTTTCTTATAGAATTTTCTTTTTCTTTTCTTCTCAGGTTCATTTCCTCATTTGTAAGCAGAATCCCAATAGTCTAGAACTTGTTTCTTCGTTTACTTTTACTTTTGGAGATCACAACATTGATCATTGATCTATTTTCTTAAATAAGAGATTTTTGTACCAAGGGCATCGATGATATCCGCTTTTTCAAGTCATGCAATATATTTTTCATTGATTATAGAGTTGATCGGATATTGTAATTTGTCATAAAACATATCAAGATTAGTTTCATTATGCCCAATTTTGTAATAATATTGATTAAATTCAGCAATCTCATTTTCCAGGTATATCATATCCCAAAATTCTATATTGTTAATCTTTCTTAGCCACTCTCTAGCTTTTTCTTTGGAATCAAGTAAACTCCGATAAATTTAGTTTTGATTTCTTTACATAATTTTTTTAACATAGCAGCTGGTGTTTCCATCATTCTTAATACATTTTCACATTCTTCATGTAATGAATTATACTAGTCAACTACAGGGCCAGAAAAACTATATTCGATATAGTTTAGGAAATTCCTAGCAGACCATGTGCTATACAAGTTCAGGACACTATTCATACCCCCTTTTCCAATGGTCAAATATTTTCTCTCTATTACGGGTTCCATCGATATTTAAGATGTATCCCATTTGACTAATTGGGGGGTCAGCCAATTTCTTCGAAGGATGTGATTATCCTTGAGATGAGCCCACAGGAAAAATTAGTTGGGCATCCTACTGGAACATATCTAGGATTCATAAAATGGGTATTTCTTCTAGAAGATTCACTAAATTTTTCAGGTTTAGGAATAATATTGTTAACTAGATTGGACTCGATGTCATTTACATTAAGTTCTTCTCCAATCTCATTGATTTCATCTTTAAATACCATTTTACCATATTTTTTTTTATCTACTTTCCTCCTAATTTGTTCTAAAGGAATAACATTAAGATCCTCTAGTTTAACTAGGTTTATCTGCTGATATATTTCTTCTTCTAACTGAATATTATTTGTCCCTTCATTATCGAATAATATATCTTGTTTTTCAACTATTGCACCATGATTTTATTTGATCTTCTAGGTTTTGTTCTTAATCAAATAGATTCTATAATTCCTCAAGATTATACTACTTATACTCGATCTTCTTCTTTTTTGTCAGCCTTTTCAGATCATTTTCTGATTGATTTTTCTCCAACTTGTTTTTGGATTTTTATATCATGAAAAGGAAATGAAGTTTTGTTTTTTAGATTTTGGAAAAGATGTTTATGTTGAAATAAAGTACTAATAATTAAATCAGATTTTTCACAATGTCTAATCTCATTGATCAAAGAAAGATGAATGACAGACAATTCCTTTTTTATCTCCTTAACTACAGCCTTAATTTTGGTTAATTCCGCCTTTAATTCTAAAACTATATGAGTGACATAGTTTACTTGCAGTGCTATTGAAGTTGTTCCTTCTGGAGTGTGCACAATATATTAATAATTGAGTGCAGGACAAGTAGATGATGATTCAGGCATTAAACACCATTAATTAGCTTAATTAAACATTAATTATCTTAATTATTTTTGTCACATGGCTCTAATACCACATGAAAGAGGGCTTTGAGTAATACTTGTGACTAGAATATCACATGCACAAAAATAAAATTTTCGAACATAAGTTTTTAAGTATTGGGGTAAAATATGCAAACATAAAAAGTTTAGGGCGAAAGATGAAAAATAAAAATAGTAAACTATCCCCTTAAAATAGTTGCCATACAATATTGGATCTTTTAAAGATATTCTAATAACATGGCCCCCTAATTATGATTTCCACACAAAGTAGGCCATCTGGCTGTAATTTTTTGATTATAATGTATGTACATTCAAATACTACTTGGGTAGCTTAACTATCAAAACCACTTCATACATTCTGCTACCTAGGTAACATAGTAAGACAAATAGAGTTGCACTCCTTGTGATGTGTGTCTTGTGTAGTTGAAGCCTAATGGGTAGTCTGGTGTCTTGCATTGCTAGTTTGAATCACTTTAGTTAGTGGAAAAGTCCTCTCTTTTAGCCTACAAATTATTCTTTATCACCCCAGTTGGCTATCCAGGCCCTTAAAAACATGATCCATGGCTATAGTGCATATACGTTCAATACTAACTCTCTAACACACTAATGTTCATTATTTTCAGGTGTACACTGTAAAGAGCACTTTTTAAGTCTAACTTTTGATTATATTAGTCATCACAGAGTCCCTTAGAACTTATTCTCGAAATGGAAGTTTTCTATTTTAATTTTTTAAAGTAGCATGACATGTGTTTTTGTGTGTGTGTGTGTGTGTGTGTGTACATACATACGTACATACACACACACACACACACACACACACACACACACACACACACACACACATATATATAATATATATATATATATAATATATATATATATATATATATATATATATATATACATACACACACACACACATATATGTATACGAAATAACTTATTTTTTTAATCACTTGTCAACGCTAGATGTCAAGGCCCAAATCCAAAAAGAGAAGTAGTTTGGCAGTGGAAGAATCAGTTGACATGGATACCAATATTCCAAGTGAGCACTAACCGAATGACCCTATTGAAATTGAAGAGAAGGAAGAGGCAAGTCAAAGAGCAACAAAAAAAGCAAGAGCAAGGGGAAATAAGTGGCTAGAAAGTCTATGCAAAGGGACCGAAGAGATCAAAGAGAATGGCAAAGGAGTGGCCAACAAGTGCAACTATTATCATATATGAGGCCAACCCTAGAAAGAATGGAACGAAGAACCTAAATAATCAAAACAAATAGACATAAAATCAGTTGGCTTTTGAAAAGGATCAAAACAATAAAGGAGAAACTAGATTGAAGTCATGGGTATTGAATCCTTATGAGGCAAGGAAGTCTATAGCCAAAATGATCATTTGATAAGTTGCCCCTTAGTTTTGTTGAAAATGTGGATTTAGGCTAATGATGTCTATTTGTTGTCCTTCACTTAATATGTCTTCACACATTACCATTGGAAGAGATTTATAATATATATGTGGATGAAATGGTGAAAATGAAGGAACATCTTACACATTCTTGTCAAAGGGTGTGTGTGACAACAGACACATGGACTTCACTTGAGAGGATTAACTACATGGTTATAACTACCCACTTTATTAATAATGATTGAAAATTGCAAAAGGAAATATTGAATTTTTGTGCCATTTCTAGTCATAACGGTGATGATACTGCTCTTGTTCTTAAAAAGTGTTTAGAGAATTGGAGTTTAGCATCTAAACTCTGCACTGTTACTGTTGATAATATTGGGAGCAATAACATTGCTTGTGCTACCCTTATTGGTGATTCTAAGTGACATGATCATTTGCTTTTCTCTGGTGGGGAATTCTTACATGTTAAGTGTGTTGCTCACACACTTAATTTGGCTACATAGGAAAGGTTGAAGGTTGTTAGGAAGTCAGTTGAGCGAGTTCGAGCTACTGTGAGGTTGATTAGGCAATCTCCTAGTAGGTTGCAAAGATTTCAAGAATGTACAATTACAGAAAATTTTGAAAGCAAGGCTCCTTTGTCTCTTGATGTTCCCATTAGACGAAACTTCACTTATAACATATTTAGCACTGCTTTGGTGTATGAGCATGCATTCACAAAATATAGCAAAAGAGACCCTTATTATGATGTGGAGTTGAAAAAGATGATGATACAGATAGATCTCCTAACTCTAGTGGTTGGAAACAAGTTAAACACATGTTAGTTTTTATGGAGGATTTTTATAATGGTACTTTGCATTTGTCTGGTACTTCATATGTAATATCCAACCGGCTTTTCTTTGTGATGGTGATTGTTGAGCAGAAATTTAATAAAAATAAATAATATGCACAACACAACTTTCTGTCATACAAAAAATACACATCGATTTATTTTGAGCACGACCCTATTCAAAAGGATAAACCTCCCTAATTACGTCCCCCTCTCGGGGGACCACCCTTTGATTCTGACTCGTTCTCTTTTACTTTTTCCTTCTTTGTTTTGTTTTGCGTTAATAAGGCTTTACATAATTTGGATCAACAATTATCATATTTTTAATGTGGAAACTCCCGTATCCAAAACTTAATTACATCAGATAGTGGCTGTATAGACACCTTCTACGAAGGGTACTATACGTACACATTCTTCATGTATAGGTTAAGGAACGGGCAATTTTATTTGATTTGGAATGGGTTGTACTCACTTTTTTATCATGAGCTGCCTATGTACCTCTTTTATAGAGGATCAAACCAACCGTAGTTCTTTAAAATTTTATTTGATTCAGCTTATCTTTTATTTGGGTTAACTTAATAACCATTTGATATGATTTTAATTGTTTATGTTGGCCTAAAAAAATGACCGTAATTTTGATTTAATCTTGATATTTGGAATTTTTTTAAACTCATGGTTGAGTTGTATTTTTAGTCATTTCACAATTTTTATTTACCGACTTAGCTTTGATTGGGGTCGGTCCATTAATACCTTTAACTAACAATTGGACCTGGAATTTATTTGTGGGTTTCCTACATACCTTTAATGGAATCAAATCGACGTAGTCCTTGGCCCAAAAATTATTTTTTAAGCTTACAGCATGGAGGGGGGAATTTGGTGAGTTTGATTGTATATTTAGCTCGGGTCTAGTCCATTTTTTCGTACTTCTGATTTATAAAAGATTCGTCTTTTCAAGAAGCTTGTTTTTTATTATTTGTTTTGGTTACGTAACGCATAACCAAGGGTTACAGAGTTGTAATTTGATCTTTTATGAAAGAGGGGGATTGTGGACTTGGGAAGTTGAGGGCGCCGATTTCTAGTTTGGATCTCGATTGTTTAGGCAAGTATAGTGTAATTGACTTGAAATGTTTATTTTCTTTTGAAAATGGGGAGTATCGATTTGAGCCCATATGAAATGACTGTCTTATTTTTGACAATTTTATTTTCCTATTGGATCGATTAATTTGTATCGAGTCTCTCACGCAGCCTTAATAGGAGAAGCCAATGTCTTCTTTGGAAAATGTATTTACGGCCACTCATGTTTGGATTCTCGAGCTGTATAATTTGATCAAGTTCAATAGCAATGACAGTCCCCACAATCCAATAACATCTTTCAAAAATTGGACCAATCAATCATTTTTTTTTTGGTTTTATTTGAGTTCCCCTGAAAATCTAACTTCAATTGAGCCAAGCAATAACCATGTAAGATCGTCAAGGGCGTGGCGCAACTTTTAAGCCCATGTGCCTGGGTATTTGCCTTCCATTTGCTATAAACCTTTATGCAGTACATGATTAATTTGCTCATGTGGCCAAAATTAAGTAATGTTTGTAACGACAAGCCAACATTGAAGCTTTTAACTTGATTAAGTTCAAGTCCACTAAAATTAATACAGCAGAAAATCATTTAAGCTTATATGGGTGGCCCAGATTTTAAATTTATGCCAATTTCTCTTGTTGATTTCGTTCATTTGTATCTTGATACAAGCTGAATTTTTTTTTGATTATAATGGAGAAATCATATCTTTATAGGATTACGATATCTCCAAAATAGAGTCCTATTCCGAATTAATGATCTGTTACTATTAGGCTTCGACTTCACGACTTATAAATACCGCTCCTCCCTTTTGTCATTGCGTCTCTATCTTCTTTATTAATCAAGCTATTACTTTTGCTCTCTATTTTGGGAACCCAACAGAAGGTATGAGAATACAAAATAAAACCATGCCAATAGTCAGAGTTCACCATAATCTGGGCAACCCCTTTATTGTTAATTATTTTCTTGCTAAACCGTTCATCACCATCAAAAAAAATAAAGGATGGTAATCACGTATTAGCCAACACTCTTTTGCAAAGCGCTGATTTTTTTTTTTTTTTTAACCATTTGAGCAAAGGTCCGGAAGCATGCCAAGACTTTGCGGCGAATTAATTGGGTTCTTTTGTCTCTGACCAATTTAGATTGAATTAGACTCCCTTCTCCACCTAGTTTAATTTACAGTAATTTTAACCATTTGAGTCATTTGACTAAACATGAAAATTTGATTGCCATAGCCTTCTATTCATTCACAGTAAAACTTAATCTCCAACATCCCATCCCTTGCTTCCTCCCTCTTTTGGCGGTTCAACCGAGTTCGGGATCCGACAGGATCCTTCGGTTATTGAGTCCGGCAGGGTGTGGATTGAATCCGACAGGACGTGGATTCGGCAAAATCCATAAGTTTGGTGAGTTTGGGAGGACTCAAGATCCCAACGGATCTAATTTATTTAAGTTCCTAGGAACTTTGAATCCCAAAGGATTCGATTCGTTTCGTAAATTCCCAAGATTTTCTTTTCGTTTTTGAATCCGGCAGGATTCTAGTGTAGTAAAGTGCCAGATGCGACTTGAGCGTGGTTCTCCATTTGCTGTCTTGATAACTCTTTTGGGTTGGTCAGTGGTAGGATGGATAGGAGATGGGGCTTACGGAAGAGAAGATCAATTTAACGCTTGGTGTAATTACCTTTCAATTTGCGCTATATACTTGTAAAGAATAACAAACTCGTTGCTTACTACTACTCCTCTTCTGAGTCTTCTTCCTCTGTTTCAGCTTTTTTTCACTGCCCTCTCTGCCTGTGTTTGCTCTGTATTCTCTTCACAGTTTGTCTCTCTTGTTCCCCCACCCCTAGTTTGGGCTTTGCTTCCTTCATATATAGTGAAAGGAAATGAGCAGTTTATCCTTCCTTTCTAACTTCCACGTTGCAGAAGACTCAGCAAAATGGTGAACGTAGGTTCCTCAAAGAAACTTGATAATAGAACTCGTTTGTCTTTTTCTTTGCTTTGCTGTTTGTTTGCATCATTCACACGTCACTAGAGTATTAAAGACTCAAGTTGCCTCTTTGACCCTTCTTTTTAATTAAACAAATATTTTTTTGCCGTTGTGCTTGGAAATTGTTTGAAGGTCACGTGAGCTCTTCTTCTATCCTCGTCATGACTTGATTTGATTTTTTTTTTTATTGATCATACTTTTCTTTTGTTTTTCTTTTCTTTTTCGCGGCTGATGTGAAAAGGATGAGGTCGTATGATTTTTTTTTTACTGCATATCTACCTCAAATTAAATTCACAAGAGGAATAAAATTTTAGAGTCCTTATATTAATTTTACACCTAAAATTTTGATCATTTTTTTATGATAGGCGCATATGAAATTTATGAGTGTTAATTTCAACAAATTCAAATATGTCAAAAAATTCGTTCATCAGTTGCGCCCCGTGTATTGTTCATATTAAGGCTTTGATAATGTCAACGATGTACGCCTTCTATGAGCCCTCTTTTCATTCATTAATTAGATCACTTTTTTTGTGTAAAGGGTTAATCAACGCTCATGGACGGGACTCTTGGCGATGAAAGGGCTCCACTCCAAAATGGCCAAAGAATGTGACTGTGGACGTTATTATCGCCGTTCAAGCTTTCTGCAAAGTCTCAATGCGATTCCTTCCTCCACCATAACATCTATCTTGGTCGGGAAGGTCAGAGTCAATCGAGGGACACTTCGTTATCGTCGGAATGACGAGAACAAATGTGTCAATGTAAGCAAGAATTATGAGAACTATTTTAATGCTGCTGTTTTTGAGAAAGTTAATACTGAACGTCGTGGCCCTGAAATATACCCTGCTGAGGAGGAATTTTACCCAACCCTCCACAGGCTTCTTACTGGAAGAAGGAATTGGAGGTCAACCTTCTAATTTTGAGGCCGCTCAACTTTTATGATAGGAGTAATAGAATGGACTAAATGTGTGCTTACTCATTTTGAAGAACCTTTGAAACATGTTGGCATATTTGGTGCCGTTGTTGTATCCTAGTTTCTGTACCATTTTGATGTGAAGTATGGTGGGCCTTTTGTGAACTTTATGGTCCATTAACTAATTATCTTTCACTATGGGGCTAGTGAAGTTGGTATTTGACTTCATGACTTGGAGCGGATTGGAGGTTTACCCATTCTTAGAGCTATATATGAGGAATTCTTGCCACCAAATAAAGATTTGGCAAGCCATAACAAATATCCTGCCATAGTTGCTGAGCTGCTGCATATTCATGCTGAACTGTGTGAGTTTCACAAAGTTAAGCATATTTATTAAGACCTCTAGTTGGACTATTTTTACAGAGAATACTTGGTCTACGTTGCATATGCGGACCAAACAAACTCTGAGAAAGAGAAAATTGAGACCACGAAAAGGAACCCCCTTCGCATCTCGCGTCAAGAACGAATGGTTACAGCTGAAGGTGAACTTGCTGCTTTCTTAACCTTTAAGTTGAGCCGCTTTGTCTTAACTCATGGTAAAAAAGTCATAAGGCCAGAAACATTTGTAATGGCTACCTTGATGGCTTCTGGGCAATGAATTTCTTTGGCTCTAATAGCTCTTGTTTACATCTATCATGGCTTGGGGGAGGCAGCAAGTCACCCAGATCATCTTGGTAAAGCGAACACAATCTTTCCGATCCATTATGTAATAGGTTGGTTACCAGAGTTATTTCTTTGTCTATACCATCGTTCGCTCAAATAGTGACTGTCCTGGTGACTTTCCTAGTCTTGTTTATTATGTTGGCATGCTTGATAGTAAACTTTCATTACGCCAAGCTAGACATGTTTTCAGGATGGAAGGTATCTTTCTCTCAGACCTAGCTCTTATCGTGAGGACTCTCGTAATAGGCGAGACGTGATTGACATGGGGCTACCAGAGGAGGATTCTAAATTTCTCTTGTCTATTTGGTCCGCTGTGCTTCCTATACGTGTTGGAGCCAAATTGCTTTTAGAACCTTACTATCCTAACCAATCTGCTCGCCAATTTGGATTTGATCAAGGTGTTCTGTCTAACCACTTGAGCTTCATCAGAGCCCTCCGACAGCAAAGGAATGTAATGGATCTTGCACAGGCCTGTGCTAATCTTCAAAGACGATATATAGTGGCTAAGTTCTATATTCCTCCTTCTTATTATGAAGGGGTTTCCTCCAAGGTAGAGGAGATATTTAGCGTAGTTAAGACTGCTGTAAAGATCGAAGAATTAGTAGATGTTGATTGGGTAAAAGCTTTGTCTGAGCAAGATCTCACTTGTTCTTCTGAGATTGCTCACATTAAAGATCAGCTCAATAACCTGTCTGGTAAAGCTTCAAAGCTTAAAGTCAAGGAGTAGGAGGTTTTGAGGGAAGAGGAGCGGATTCGTAAAATGCAAGAAGATTTGACCATTTAGCAGCAGGGTTTAATTGAAGTAGAGAGCAAGTTGAAATCCTCTCTAGATTTGAAGAAAAGGGAAGCGAAACAAGTGAAAGCGGACTTGGCTGAAGCTGGATTCTTCAAGCTGCAGGATTTGAAGAAGGAGAAGAACCATCTTAACAGTTTGATTGGCTCTGTAATCTCCTTTAATAATGTTTAGACTTGTTTTGTTTTGTTTAATTCTTTTGCATTCATATTTCTAACCTTTAGTCCATTTTGTACTGTATTATTTATGCTATTGCAATAAAGTCTAAACGTCTCGTCCCTTTTTCTTTTTTTTTTAGTTCCTTTTCCCCCTCAATGCAAATCAAAAATAATTACACAATAAAGAGTAATTAATAAATAATCTTCACTATAAGCATCACATGACCATTCAATACATAACATGCGGGGGAAAAGGGGATTTATTTATTTTTTTTGGCTCGATCCAGTTTGAAGTTGGATTGCTTACTTACCCCTTTTTTAAGGGATCAAACCTCTCGTAGTTCAATAGGACTCAACTATCCATAAATTTTAAGTAAAGAATTTCTTTACAAATTTATGATTGACACAGGCATACACAATTTATCCATCATGATTTGAGAGCTCATATGCCCCCTTGAGGGAAGACCTTAGTAACTATATAGGGACCTTCCCATTTGGTGTCGAATTTTTCTTGTGTCTTTCGATTGATAACAATTAGCCTCCTTATTGTCAGAACTAAGTCACCAACATCAAATGAGCAGAATTTAACCCACTTGTTAAATGCCCCAGCCATTTGAGCTTAGTAAATTTCAAGCCTTTGCTAAGCCATTAGCCGACGCTCATTTAACGCTTCAAGTTCGGCTAATCTTACTTGAACATTCTCGTTTGGATCAATGAATTGCATAGTCACTCTTAGGGAAGGCAATTGTACTTCAAGGGGCAGCACAACTTCTGAACCAAAAACCAAGTTATAGGGCGTGCAGCTAGTCGCTGTTCGAACTATTGTTCGACAAGCTGATAAAGCTTCGGGTAATCACTTGTGCCAGTCCCCCCTTGATCTTGAGACCATTTTCTTTAGGATTTTGCAAAGCACTTTATTAAATGCTTTGGCTTGACCATTTGATGATGGATTATAACTCGACGAGAAGCTATGTCTGAACTTTTATTTCTCTGCAAGTCTTATCATCATTCAATTTTTAAAGGAGAGGGCATTATCTGAAATGATCTTGTAGGGACTCCATATCTGGGTCCTGATGAAATCAGCTACTTGTTTTGCCCCCACCTCTCTTAATGGAATAGCTTCAGTCCATTTTGAAAAATATTCTGTGGCTGCTAGAATAAACACATGGCCACGAGAGGAGGATGACTTGAAAGGTCCTATCACATCAAGCCCCCATGCGTGAAAGGGCCAAGATAATATGATTGGGTGGAGTAATTATGATGGTTGGTGGATGAAATCTCTATGTATTTGACAAGCTTGGCAAGCTTTAGCAAACTTTATTGCGTCTTAAACCATAGTTGACCAATAATAGCCTAATCTTTTGATTTGGTTAGTAAGTTTTGGACCTGCCTGATGAGCACCACATACCCCGGCATGAACTTCATTTAGGACGTAAGTTGCTTCCTCTCTTGACAAGCATCTGAGTAACATCCCCTCAAAAACTTTCCGATATAAGGTGTCATTTTTAAGTGTAAGCCTTAGTGCTCGTCATTTTACATCTACCTTTTTCTTTGGATCAGTGGGTAAAATGCCATACTGGATGTACTCAATAAGAGGTTGCCTCCAGTCTTTTCTTCGACCTCAAAAACGGAGACCACATTTGTTTCTTCTATTTCATCAAACTATCTAAGGCCGAGGCCAACAAATGATGTTCCCCAATTATTATTTGAATTTCTCTTTTATCAGGGAGTGTCAGTGAAGCAGCCAACTTTGATAAGGCATTTACTTTATCATTTTCGAAACTTAGCATGCGGTTAAACTTTATTTGAAGGAATTGAACCATAAGGTTCTTTGTCCTTTGGTAGAGGGCACCAACTCAGCATGTCTTACTTCATACTGGCCATTTATTTATCATATAATTAGTTGGGAATCACTGAACACTTCCAGCTAGTCAATGCGCATTTCAATGGCCAATTCAAGGCTGATGATGAGTGCCTCGTATTCAACCACATTATTTGAACATGTCTCGAGCAAAGAAAATGAGTAAGGGATAAGTCCTCCTGATGGCGTGACAAATACAATCCCTACCCTAGCTCCCTATTCATTGCTGCCCCATCAGAGTATAACTGCCACGATTTTGATTTAACAAGTATAACTCCCTCGTCAGGCAGATCATCTGGTAGCTTCTCATTATCTGGGCATGGATGTGCTGCTAGGAAATCGGCTATAACTTGTCTCTTCACTACCTTTTGAGGCACGAACTTGTTGTCAAAAGGGACCAAAAGTATAGCCCATTTAGCCAGTCTCCCTGATAGTAAGGGCTTAGATAATATATATCTCAATGGGTCTTCCTTTGAGATTACAGTGATATGATGGGACAGAAGGTAATGCCTTACCTTTTGAACGGCAAACACTAAGGCAAGACAAATTTTCTCCGTAGAGGAATAATTTACTTCTGTGCCTACCATTGTTCGACTGATATAGTACAGGGTATTTTCTTTCCCTTTATCATTACAGTGGGCTAACATAGCCCCAAAAGATCGTTCAAGGGCTGCTGTGTATAAGATTAGGGGTCTTCCCTGTATTGGAGCCATTAAAACAGGTGATCTTGTGAGGCATTGCTTGATGCTTTCAAAAGCATTTTGACATGCTTAATCCCAAATAAAAGGTGTGTCCTTTTTTAGGAGTCTTATGAAAGGTTGACACCTTCTTGAGAAATTTGAGATGAACTGTCATATATAAGTCAATCTTCCTTGTAAACCCCACAGTTCTCTTAAGTTTCTCGGAGGGGGCATTTGGACTATGCCTTTGGCTGTTGTCGGGGTCAATCTCAACCCCTTCCTTCCGAATATAAAGCCTAGGAACTTCCCTGAAGTAACTCCAAATGTACATTTCAAGGGATTCATTTTGAGCTGATGCATATGCAGCTTCTTAAAGACCTTTCTTAGATCATGTGGATGATTTCCTCTGTTTTTGGTTTTTACAACTAAGTCGTCAACATAGCATTCAACTAGGTTGTGGAGAAAGTCATGAAAAATGATTGTCATGGCTCTCGGGTAAGTGGCCCCAGCAATTTTCGAACCAAATGGCATTACCGTGTAATAGTATATACCTTATGGTGTCCGAAAAGCAGTTAGCTCTTCATCTTCAGGGTCCATTTTGATTTGATTATACTCCAAGAAACCATCCATAAAAGATAAAGCACTAAGCCCCAAAGTGGCATCCACAAGAAGCTCGGTGATTGGTAGTGGAAAATCATCCTTGGGGCATGCATTGTTTAAGTCCCTAAAGCCTATACATATCTAGAGTTGGCCACTCTTTTTTTCAAATAGGGACGATGTTAGCCAACCAAGTTAGTTATTGAACTTCACAAATGAAGTTAGCCTTTATGAGCTTGTCCACTTCAGCATTTAAATAGATCGTCAATTCAGGACAAAAACGTCGCTGAGGCTGCTTTATTTGCTTTACACCTTCAGAAACGGCCAACTTATGGACAGTGACATTTGGATCCAAACCTAGCATGTCTTGATATCCCCAAGCAAATACATCTTTGCATTCCTGAAGGAGTTATTCGTATTGTGCCCTTTCTTCATCATTCAATACAACACTCATGAAAATTGGCCTGGGGTCATCAGTTGTTTCTAAGCTTATCTCCCGTAGCTCATCAATTATGGCCTGACCACCGTCTTCCATTTCTGGTAGTGCTGCTTAAATAGCCTCGACAAAATCCTGATAGGGCTCTTGCTCTATAGGAACTGAGTTGTCTTTCGGACATTTAGGCGAATCATCTTAAACTTGAGCTTTACCACACATTTTCGAGTCTATCGTGGCAACCCTTTGATGTTTGGGAGATTCTTGACAAGGAAGTTCAAAAAATTGAGCATCATCCTCTTCTTTGATAGAAACAACATTAACTTGGTCTACTTGCTCGACTTCATTTTGTTCACGAACCCAAACAAAGCTTGTAGGCTGCTGGGCTTTCTTGTTTAACTTCCACTTCCTTTGATTTCTGACTCGGATGTTCTTTTGTTTGGGTTCATTGACTTTCCCAAGCCTTTGAAAAACTGAGACTCGAGGTTGGGCCTTTTTTTTCCTGGGAGAACAACTCGTGTTCTTAGGGTGTGAAAACCAAGTCATTTATTGCATAGGCTTTGAGAACTCCCCCATCATGTGATACATGAAGATTTTCGGAGGTATCTCCTTGAAATGATCCTTTTAGGACTCAACCTTCATGAGAGATTCCTACTTGCTCGTCGGTTTCAACAAATCTCCTTTTATTGCCCTTTCCTCGCCTACTTTAAGATGATGATGGCCCTCCTGAGGGGGAAGCGCCTGAAGTAGATGCTCCTGTTAGGGGATTTGAAGAGCTTCCTCTTAATACCACTCTTTTGTTGCCGAGTGATGTTCTTATGACTAAGTTTTCTTCGGGTATTGATCGATCAATTCTTCGAAGTGAAAAAGTGTAACTCATGACAAGAGAGTTCACAATTTCCCTCACTGGTGTCAATGCCTTTTGGCCAACCTTTCTTTTATCTTTAGGTGTATATTTGAACAACACCTTTGACCGTGGGGATTGATAATCCTTGGTTTCACTAGCATAACTGATGACAACTCGAATGACCTTCTGAGGCAAAGTAAGAGCCGTGGGCTTTTCTTTTTGGTTGGCCCCTTTTAGGTCTAAAAATGCCTGAGGGGTTCCAGGATCCATTGATTTGTAAAACTTGGCGCCAGTGTAATTAATGTCTTCCCCATAAAAAGGATTTGCAACCCCACAAATTGTTTCTCATTGCCATACTCGTTAGTGTATTTCCAACACTGGTGGAGAGTGGAGGCAATAGCCTTATTAGTATGAAACCATGGCCACCCAAGTAAGGCATTGTAAGAAGTGTCAGCATCTATCACATGAAAGAAAGCATCCGTATAGAGGTTATCTAGCTCAACTTTCAAAGCAATGGTGCCCAAAACTTTTTGCCCTACCTGATTAAATCCTTGTATTGTGAGCAAAGTTGGTGACAAATGATTTGGTGTTATCCCTATTGCTGTCAACACCCTTAATGTGAGAAGGTTGACTGCGAAACTACAGTCAAGTAGAATTTAATTTATCCTTTTATCCCCGATCATACCGGTGACATATAAGGGCCTATTGTGATTTACAGACCCCAACTAGAGGTCTTCATCAGAGAATGTTATGCAAGCCATGCATGCAACACACCTGCTTAAAGGGGAGAATAACACCTCATCTACGTCAATAGGGTCAACTTGATCTTTGTAGTCGTCAGAGTCCATTAGTGCCTGAATAAGTGCCCTTCTCAGCTCTTCGGACATTTGTAAAGCATCATAGACACTTAGGCGTGCTGGGATTCACTTGAGATAAGAGATGATATCACAACGAACTTTTTCCTTATGAGACCCTTGATGAACTTGGAAAGGGGCTGGGACAAGAAGATCCTTCTTAGGGTCTTTAGTTAACTCCTTGTCTCTAGTGACACCTTTACTATTTGAGTTTGACGAGAGTGCTTCTTTTCCATTTTACTCCCTAGCATTCTCCGATGTTAGCAATTCCTTTAACACCATTTCTTCCTCCCTCTCTTTTCTTGTCGATTCAGGTGGTTGGAGTTGACGACCAGACCGAAGAGTTACTTAATCCACTTCTTGGGTGGTGTTTGCGGGCTTGACGCTTACCTCTTCACATTCATTAGGCCATAAGACCACACAACATTGGGCTACTTCCTCTTCTTTGGGGTCATCATCTGAACAGTAACTGCCGAAAAAACCTTTAGGGATGTAATCACCTAAAGTGAAAGGGGTCTTAACCGATGGCACGCACTCCTCTTCAAAAGTTATCTCTGGCTTTTTTTTGGCCCTTGATTTCGTCTTCTTGCTTTTCTTATTTTTCTTTTATGGAAGTTTCTGTCCTCTTATTTTAACTCCTGGGGACTGAGAAGCTCAAACCACTTCCTACCGAAATGACCTTCTGCTGAAGCAGGCTTGCCACCCAAAGCCGCCATCATCATCATCTTCTAATGTTGCCCACGCTTCTAAACTTGGGTCTAGGTAGAAATCATATAAGGTTGGTGCTCCTGGTGAATGAGGAGGCATATCTAGATATGCCTACACTATTGCCACATCATCATCAACAATGAACTTGATAGGGACTGCATGAGGGGGTAATGATACCATTGGGATCCCTTCATTAGTTTCTAATGATGATGGATAAGATTCATCCCTCTGTTCAATCGTTGAGGTTGCATTTGACGATGCAGTGAGTCCTATGGTTGGAGCTCCTTCTATCTCAATTTCTCCCCTTCTGATCATGTCTTCGATTATGTCTTTGAAGATATAACAATCTTTTATGGGGTGGCTAATGATCCTATGGTGTCAATAATACTTAGGATCACTTGTCATGTTGACCTCGGCAGGTCATTTTGGCTCCGGAAGGGAAATGGCTTTTGCAGCCATCAACTCATCAAATATCTCTTGAACATCATCATCATCAAATGGATACTTCTTTTCTTTCCATTCTCGGAGGGCGAGTCGTCGACCTTCCTCTTTTTGTTTGCCTTTGCCATTGTTGAAATTTCTGCCATTGGTTAGCTTTGGGCTTGTTCTGACAAATGTAGCCATTGACTCTCTCTTCTTATTTGGCCCTTTGATTTCTTCTCTCTTAGATTGTGTAGTTTTCTAACAGGTAAGCTATCTTTCTACATTGCTTGCCTTATACAGGAGGGCATCAAAGTTTTGAGGCTCAGCAGTGCCCACGTATGTAGCAATTTGAGGGTCTAAATTGTTCGCACACGTTTGAACTACTGATTGCCTGCTTAGCTTTTCTGAGCATTGTCAGCTTAGACTTTTCCACCTCATAATGAAGTCGTTCACGCTCTCATTTGGCCTTTGGCGTGAGTCAGTGAGGTCTATTATAGACACCGTCCTTTTTGAGCTTACAAATTGAGCTAAGAATGCCCTCTGGAGGTCATCCCAAGTGTGCAATGATCCAGGCTGAAGCTGAGCATACCATGTAAAGGCTGCCCCTTTAAGGGACTGCACGAACTGCCTAATTAGCAATGCATCATTGAAGGCAGTTTCACCACACGCCGAGTAAAAATGGACCAAATGTCCATGTGGTGACCCATTTATCCCATCAAACTTTTCAAAGTTTGGTTGATAACCTTTCGGAAACGGAATCGAGTAGTAATGACTTGGATATGGATTCTGTACCCCAACACTGGGGGGTTCATGGCTGGTTGGTGCTCTTTGATCCCTTGGGCTATCAACTCCTTGATATTTTGCGGAGTGATAACTATTTTGCTACAGTCAGCCTCATTATTTTTTTTCACGCTCTCTTTTTTTAAGGCGAGTAGTGAGATTAGCAATTTCAGCCTCTTTTTCTGCAAGCCTCCTTTGTAGCTCTTCCATTTATTCCTCCAGGCTTGGAGCGCTGGTCACTAAGACCGGCATCTTTTTGGCTTGATCATCCTGACTAATTTGACCTTGTAGGGTAAAAGGTGACAATTCCTCTTCATAGAAAAGAGTTCTGAGATCGTAAGAGGCAGGACTTGTAACCTCATCTAATTCTTCAGATTGGTCCCTACCGTGGCCGAGGAAGGTGATAGAAGATTGCAAAGTCACCTTAGCATATGTTAAGGCTTTGGCCGTTGATCTTGTGATCGGACCACTATAAACCTATGATCCAACCCCTTCTGAGGTCAGGGCACTTTGGCTTTGTGGTCTGAAAGGCAATATCCTCCTGCCTTTTGCAGGAACTGGAGAAGGAGTAGCCTCCCTGACCTGCAGGGTCCTAGGCACCATAGTAGGGGTGCTTGAGGCTGAGGGTTTAGCAAATTTAACCTTTAAAGTTTTAGGTACTGTTACCTCCTCTGAGTAGGAGGCCATCATTATCTCAGCTATGGGAATATCAATGGGGATAGTCTCGAAGAAGATTTGCCTCATTGAGCAGACATGAGGAGCCTTTTTGACTCCTGAGATTGCTTCTCCAAATGGCTTATTGGGGTTCTTCAAGGTTGGGGTTTTTTTACTTGCCTCTGCCCCCTTCTTGGTGCATGCGAGAACCCAAACCTGCCTTGGGGCTAAGGTGGGGACCCGAGCTTGCCTCACGGCTAGGGTAGGAACCCATTCCTACCTTGGTAGGGTTGTAGCTCAGTTTGCTAATGCCTTTTTCCTTAGGGTTCCACTCTAAGTTGGAATAGGCCTGCAGCGGGGGACTGGAATTGGGTTGCGCGACGTAGCCACTGCCGGGCATGCTGTGAAGGATGGCCTTTATTGAGAAGCCTTCCTCAAACTTGTTTTGGCTAGCTCAAGGGCTGGTGACGGAGCTATGTTGGGTGCGTTAGACTTAACGCGGAGCTTGTCGCTTCTACACTTATTGCGCTTCAGGTTCTTGACCACCTTCTTAGTTAGCAGTATGCCGGTCATAGGGGCAGGCCTGCTTGACATTTCGAGGCCCCGTAGTGGTTCCATTGAATTTGACAATGGAAATTCAACGAAGATGGATCGTGGTCCTATTGCGAAGACCATCTAGACATTTTTCCTTGCCGTAAGCATCCCATGCTTAACCACGATGGTGACGGGAAGCTCGTTGAAGTTAGCGGTTACTTGAGGTGTCATCTTTCCTACAGAAGAACACACAAAACATAAAATAGACAAAAGACAGAAAATATTGCATATTAGTAAACATAAAAAAATCGGAGATGAAAGGAAAAATAGGGTCCCACCAGGCGTGCCAAAAATTATGTTGAGCAAAAATTTGATGAAAATAAATAATATGCACAACACAACTTTCTAACATACAAAAAATGTACATTGGTTTATTTTGAGTACGACCCTATTCAAGAAGATAAACCTCCTTAATTATGTACCCCTCTAGAGAGACCACCCTTTGATTCCGACTCGTTCTGTTTTACTTTTTTTTTCTTTGTTTTGTTTTACGTTAATAACACTTTATATAATTTGGATCGACAATTATCATATTTTTAATGTCGAATCGCCCATATCCAAAACTTAATTGCATCAAATAGTGGCTGTATAGACATCTTCTAGGAAGGGTATTATACGTACACATTCTTCATGTGTAGGTTAGGGAACGGGTAATTTTATTTGATTTGTAATTTGGGTTGCACTAACTCTTTTGTCGTGATCTGCCTATGTACCTCTTTTATAGAGGATCAAACCAACTGTAGTTCTTCAAAATTTTATTTGATTCAATTTATCTTTTATTTTGGTTAAATTAATAACCACTTGATATGATTTTAATTGTTTATTTGGCCTAAAAAAAGTGACCGTAATTTTGAATTAATCTTGACATTTGGATTTTGTTTTTTTAACTCATGGCTAAGTTGTATTTTTATCCATTTCATGATTTTTATTTACCGACTTAGCCTAGATTGGGGTCAGTCCATTAATACCTTTAACTTATGATTACACCCGAAATTTATTTGTAGGTTTCCTACGTACCCTTAATGGGATCAAATCGACGTAGTTCTTGGCCCAAAATTTATTTTTTAAGCTTACACCATAGAAGGGGAATTTGGTGAGTTTGATTGTATATTTAGCTCGGGTCTAGTCCATTTTTCCGTACTTATGATTAGAAAAAAATTCGTCTTTTTGAGAAACTTGGTTTTTTTTAATTTGTTTTGGTTACGTAACGTGTAACCAAGGGTTACATAGTCGTAATTTGGTCTTGTTGGACGGGCCTAATGAGATTAGGCCCGACGGCCACTTAAGTCACCTAGGGCGACAACCCTTGCTTCCCCCTAACCTATATAAAGGGGTTTAATGGGGTTAGCCTTAGTAGACGCTATGACGCGAATATTATATCTCCCATATTCTCCTATTTCTCTCTCATAGCCGAACTATCATCTATCGAGTTCTCGGGTTTAGGACGTAAAACCCTAAAGCGACTCTAGTAGCCGCTTGGTATTGTTATTGGCATAATTGGTATTCTTTATACGCGTGGACTATTACCGATAGTATATTTCCGCATCCATGTTAGTCCTATTTCTTCCAACAGTGGTATCAAAGTCTAAACTGTTCGGATTAGTCCCGATTGAAAGATTGATAAATCTGCCGAAACTGATTCGTTAAAAGCATGCTATTTTTATTCGTTTAATTTGCTTAATTTTCATGATTATGCAAAGTGCTAAAATCTGAAGCATGCTCATGTTATTATGATGCCCATAACGTATTAGAAACTGCAGATTTACTATCATGAACATATTAGAGTCTGCTAATCATGAACATGCTCATGTTATTATCAATCTGTCCAGATAGATTCATGCTAATATACTCAGATCAGTTCTTGTTAATATACGTACAAATTACATACAGATCATAGTGATTCTGCCAAAGCATGTCCATGATTAATTCTGGCCAAAGACTGTTCCTTTTCCCTGATTAGTTCAGCCATGAAATCATGTCTACTAGTTTAACAACCCATGATTCGAATTCATGCTTAAACATGCTACAAGTATGATAATTGGTTGATAATCATTATTATGCATCCAGCTCAGGATTCTAAGTGCAATTCTGAACAGTCGAATTCATGAATACTTGTATGCTGCTGTTTTTGTTAAAAACCCGGATTTGAAAACCAAGAATATATGATATGTTCTGATTCATCGAATTATTAATTCGATAATTCATGAATAAAAACTGAATTTATGGTTTTAAGCAACCAATTAAACCTAATTTTCATGATTAGTTCATGACTGTCCAGAAAGCATGTTTATTTACAATTGTGCAGTTGTTTTAAGCATGTATCTATGATGATGATCGACTAAATACTCGAACCTTTAATCAAAGTTTAAATCATGAAAGTGTCTGTCGTATGTAATTCTTGGTACATGCGATTGAACATGGAGTAATTTAGTCTTAGACCCACACGTTTGTCAAACCGCAGACCCAAAACCCTAACCCTACTTCCTCTATGCCAGAAACTCGACCTTGACTAAAAATTTAAATAAAAAAAGGGGAGAAAACGGAAATAAGTGAGCCGAGCCATACCCATCAGAACCGCTGCGGAAGGGTGGCGCGTGTGAGTCACGCGCCGCCAACGAAGGAGATTTTGGCTCTCTTTCTTCCTCCAACCGCACCCTTGATCGCCGATCTACACAACCATAGAAAAAACCCGTGAAAACCGCAGTTCTTGGAGGCGCGTGTACCCACGCGCCGCCCCCTCAGTGGCGCGTTGGATGCGTGGCTGGCACCACCAGACTCGGTTTTGCCCGATCTACACGGTGATGGTGTCGGTTCTCATCGGGTTGGTGTGGATCGAAGGCTATAAGCACTTTTAGCACCGGTGGGGCCGGCGGCCAACCATCATTTGGGCGTGATTTAGGGCCTGGGTCAACAGTTGTAGATTCCAGAACTATTGTGAAATAGAAGGAGGCAGGGGTGCTCGGTGGAGCTCGGTGCTCCACAATCATGGCACTGAGGCGCCGAGAAGCAGAGAGAGAAGAGAGAGGTCAAGAGTTAGCAGGAGAGAGAAAGGACTCGGCTGGCAGAGAAAGACCGAGAGGAGAGAGAGAGTTAAAGCAAAGCCCTTAAAACCCCCTTCATTTGGGTTGTATTATCAAATAAAAGAGAAGGGGAGGCCCGGTTTAGTGGGCTGTTTTTTTGGGCCCAAATTTTTGTTTTTTGAACCGTTTTTCTTTTTGGGCCGATTTGCTTCTTGTCATATTTCAATGATATGGGTCAGGCTATTTTCGACTGTTTTGGATCAAATTATTTTTCAGTCATTGTTATTTAATTATTATCATTAGTCATGACATAATTTTTAATTGAATTATAATGATGCTCAAGTTGATAGGGTTTCATGTAGTTAATTCATTCGTTGAATTAAGGTTTCGAAATCCTGAGTGTGTGAATTCGTTATAAAACATTAATATGTTTAATGTCATATATAAATCTATTTTGTATATGTATCAACTTGATATTTTCTTGACCGAATAACTTGTTATTAATCCATTGGGTTAACGTTATATGAATTTGTTTCATATATAAAATTAGTGCATATGACGTAAATTTGTTTTACTCAATAAATATCTATGTGATATAAAGATCCCCTTGGTTGGGTAAATGAATATGTTTCATAAGTTATATTATATAAATATGTTTTATATAATATCCCGTCACATAAATATGCTTCATGATTTAATAATTTTATGCAAAACATGAGGAATGATAAATCAGTTAATTGTTCTGTCATTATTGTAGTTAACAAAATGATTCATTAAGTTTTACATGAACAAGTTTCATGCTATTATTTTAATATATAGGGTATTTAATTATTTTATGAATTTGTTTCATGAAATTTAAGTTTGCAACATTATATGATTACGTTTTATATAATTTACGAGCTTTATTATAAAATTGTTTCATTCAAATTTTAATATCATATAGATCTATTCTATGTATGATTAATTACGACTAATATTTGGATATATTTCATATTACAAAGTATGTTGCGTTCGATTACATGGATACATTTCATGTCAATCACCAATTACTAGTATCATATAAATGTGTTTTATATATATGAACTACATGGGTTGTAGTAAACTTGCTAATTGTTTTAGCACTTTTTCCTTGGTCCAAATTAATGAATATGGATTCGTTTTATGTTACCTGCTAATTGTGTAATATAGAGGTAATTTATGAATTGATTTTTATGAAATTCTTTTGTAACATGCTATTATTCAAATATGTTTAGCATTATAGATTCATTTTATTATATAAATGTGTTTTATATAATAATTTGAATTTTATGTTTGATATGTCATTGATAGAGTTCTAAACGACATATTAGTAGTTACAAATAATGAGATAACTTCATGTAAATTTGGTTTACATTAAGTTGGATATCTTTGTGATATATCTGAAATGTTAATTTGTTTAACCATAATATTCTCCATAAATTATGTTTTATGGAAAATTGTGATAAATAAGTTATAAAAACTTCTAATTCATGCTTGTATGAGATGATTATAAGTTTAGCGAAATTTTCGATCATACAACATGGATAATGGAGTTTTTGGTAATTTATTTATTTGAAAATATATCTAATGTCCACTTTAAAGAATATATACCTTTCAGATATGATAATAAGGTTGGTAATTTGTTTACCAATAAAAGAACTTGATAGCACTGACTATGATACATAATGTCAGAGGATTCAGTTTCTTCTAAATGAACGTGAAATGTTAGGACACTCATTAGGTTCTAGGATGGCAAAGATGGTACTGTTAGTGAATAGTATCTAGAAAACTTTAAAAAAAAAAATATCAAAAGTTGTTCGAGAATAGATCGATCAAGATGTTATACTTTGTCGTATTGCTTCAATGTCGATCTAGTGGGGAAATTAAAAGTCATCCCACTGTTGAGTACGTGTGGGATTAGCTTAGCATCAGGTTCGTCCGGATCCATTCCCTTAAAAGGCTCTGGACCTAAGATTGGTATTGCGAAAGGGAAAAAAGGCTAAGAACATAAAGAGAAGCATATAGCACGTGTGAGTGCTATGATTGTGGAAATTAGGAATCTTATGCTTAGGATTGTCCTAAGTCGATTAAGGTACCTCCTTCCACAGCCACTCCTGGATAATGTGTGCGCTCCCAAGCATTTGCTGCTAACTAGGGTCCTTAGTGGATCGCAGATACTGGAGCAACCAAGCGCATAGTTCAGGAACGAGTTAATCCTTGTGAGCTTTCACCACAACACAGTAGGTTCACAAATTGTCATTTTGGGTAACGACAATAGAAAAGATGTCCTTGTATTAAGGACAAATCATTCGAGGCTCCTTGAAAGGACTACGTTGTCTCTTCCCGATGCTCTCTATGCACCTGAGGTGCGATGTTTCTTTATGTCTTCTGTCCCTAAGGTTAGTTTTCTTTAATTTTCGTCTAGATGTCTTAGACATCATATGGCATGGTGATTTGTTTGGCCATGTCACATTAAAAGGTGTTTTCAATGGACGAAATAGAACATCTTCCATCCTTGTCTCATTTTTGAATCTGTTTTAGACGTGTTCGTTTTGACCATAAGGGTCAAGATAGAGTTAACTAGCTAAAGATGGCCTTTTAAGACCAACTCACTAGGCTTAAGGTGCAAAATGTGAGTTATGCCTAGCTAGTAAAGCAATAGGGAATCTTTTTTGTAAGATTTCGAGTCCATCAAATCCCTTAACATTCGTTCACTTTAGACATCTGCGGGTCCATGAATATGAAAGCATATCATGGAGCTACATACATTCATGATATAGCTACATGTACCTACTATCCCACCGTTATTAAGTACTCGATGTGTTCATATACTTTACAGCGGTAGTAGGACTCAATTGGTACGAAATATTAAAACTCTTCGAACCAATTGAGGTCATGAATATTTTCTTCGTGAAACAACATCCCACAATGTTGATTTTCTTAAGGATGAGTTTTTTAGCATTTGGTGCAATTGAAAAGGGCCTAAATTTGTATACGTTACAATAAGACCTTCAACCACCTCTCGGTGAGGAGGAGGATTTGAGTTCTCACTAAGTCACTGAGGATGGTACACATTCCTTACTTGGTAAGAATGGTGAAGGTTTGTCTGTCAAGGAGAATGAGATTCGTCCTCAATCTCTAATTGTTGAGGAGAGTTATTCCTGAACATGCAGTTAGTCCTCATGCTCAGGATCCCACCTCCAGTGGATAGTGGGAGTAATCTTCTCTTCTTAATCAGGGTTCCATACTTCTTAGAGAAAGGGGAAGAAACTCCTGGTCCCATACCTCTTAGAGAAAGGGGGAGGGATTTCTTGCCTAGGCAGATAAATAATGAAGGTCCCAGGATCCAAAGGACTAAGCGTGGAAGAATTTCTCGACGTTTTTTTTTTTCCAAATTGGAAAAGAAATATTCTTATGTACTCCATCAGGAGATTAGGGATCTACCTTTTATCAAAAGATGAGATGGACTCACTGACAAGGTTTGAGAACTCGTTGAAACTCCACTCCGATGTAAGTCTTCAAGATAAAACATCGAATGGATAGTTCAATTGATAAGTTCAGGCCCAGATACTCCTAACTCTGGTTTCCCATTCGGACTTTGAGTTGTTCGAAATGGAGTAAAGATTGTTTTTCTCAATGGTGATCTTGAGAAAGAGATTTATATGGACTAACCCATTGATTTTGTATCGAAGGGATAAGAGGACAATTTATGTCATCTTAAAAGGTCCATATGTGATCTTAAACAATCTTCCAGTTCTTGGCACTCTAGATTCCATAAAACCATTTTCGCTTAAATGGTTTCAGAAGACCATTGTATATGTCGAAAGATCAACATGGGGATTACGTTCCTCATGTTAATGACATACTGTTGACTAGGAACAACTTAGAGATGATTAAAACTACTAAAAGGTAGTCATTCCATGTCTTTGAGACAAAGGACACGGGTGAAACTAGGTATGTCCTAGAAGTGGAAATAATCCAAAACCGTCCCAAGAAGCATGCATCAAAGTGTCTTGGAACGATTTTGGGTTTATAATTCCTAACCCATAGATACTCCAGTTGAGAAGGGTTCAACCTTGAGTCTTACCCAATGCTCTAAAACAGATGACAAAATAGAGATAATGAACAATGTCCTTAACCTTAGTATCATAGTAAGCTTAATGAAAGTCATGTTATGTACATAACCTGATATTGCTTTGCGAATAATTTGATAAGTCGTTATCAAAGTAACCCAAGACTTCCTGATTAACAAGTCATCAGGAGAATCAAATGCTACTTTCATGGCATTGATAACTCAGCATTTTGCTATCAAGGAGCATGCCTCAAGTTGGGAGGATGCTCAAATTTTGATTGGGGTGGTAACTCGGATGAGTCTAAGTTAAACTCAGGACATGTCTTTACCCTGAGTGGGAGAGCCATGTCATGGTGCAGCAAAGAAGCACAGCTACACAACAATGTTAGCTATGAAGGTAGATTGTGTATCTTGTACCATAGAGACAAAAAGCATTGCCATTGGATATATATATATATATATATATATATATATATATAGACTAACAAGGTGATTATGTTCCCTTAACTAAGCCTATTCCTAGTGATGTGTCCAAAACTCATTGGTTGAGTCTTAGATTTCACAAGGTTTGGTATGTAGACATGTTCTGTTACGTAATGGACATGTTTCTTTTATGGGCAAGATGCTCGTTGTTGTATGTTAGGCATATTGAAATGTCACAGGCTTCTGATTGGACTAGTCACACAGGCAATCACCCTGACGCTTGAGTAACGGGTAGGATGAGACTGAATCATATTAGCACTAGGTGTGCAATATTGATTACTTACACTGGAAGTGTGTGAGTGGAATGAATATAGTCACCTTAGTAAAACTAAGATGAGACTCGAGGGAGTCGAGTATGAAATAAGTTTTCATATTGAAGCCTTAAAAGCCGAATCTTGAGTGTTAAGACCAATATTCAGTATGTTGATCTAGTGGCTCAGTTTAGATTTTTGGGTGAAAATCTAGACTGACGATTTGCATGGCATAAAGAGTGACGAACCCAGTTAAGTGGGAGTTATGCCGTGACACACATCTCATACTGTGTGTGCTTACAAGACGACCCATATGTGGGGTAACAATTGAATTCCCTATCACTTGTCACTGTGTGACCCTATGGACGATAACCCTTTGACTTAAAGCTATGATATTAAGTCGAAACTTAATGATGCTACTTTAATGTGATTCTCAAGAACCACGATGTATACGGTTCAGCGAGAACACGTTAGGAAAGCAATTAAGCTAAGATGAGATTTCATGAGTGTTTAAGGAAAAATCTATCCACTATCACCATATCAACCCGGGCGATTATATTGAGAACATAATCATATGATATATCAGGTATAAGGGATTAGAGATGCCACTGGTGATGTCTTGGGATATTTTTGGGGTACCGTATTTCGTGAAAGTGTTATGTTAGTTGGATGGTAACTTAATATAACATTACTTGTCATTTTTGGTCGCACGTCCTATTCCTGGTATGAAGCGTGAGGAGTTGTGATACATAGAGAATACGTATTTTACGGCCTAAGTGGCCGAGTGGGAGTTGTTGGATGGGCCTAATGAGATTAGGCCCGACACCCACTTAAGTCGCCTAGGGCGACAACCCTTGTTTCCCCCTAACCTATATAAAGGGGTTTAAGGGGGTTAGCCTTAGTAGACGCTATGACGCGAATATTATATCTCCCATATTCTCCTATTTCTCTCTCATGGCCGAACTACCATCTATCGAGTTCTCGGGTTTAGGACGTGAAACTCTAAAGCGATTCTAGTAGCCGCTTGGTATTGTTATTGGCGTGATTGGTATTCTTTATACGCGTGGACTATTACCGACAGTATATTTCCGCATTCAGGTTAGTCCTATTTCTTCCAACGGGTCTTTTATGAAAGAGGGGGAAGATAAATACGGGTTTTCTTATCCATTTTGTGGACTTGGAAACTTGAGGGGGCCGATTTCTAGCTTGGGTTTCGATTGTTTAGGCAAGTATAGTGTAATCAACTCGAAAAGTTTATTTTCTTTTGAAGATTGGGAGTATCGATTTGAGCACATTTGAAAGGACTATCTCATTTTTGACAATTTTATTTTCCTATTGGATTGATTAATTCGTATCGAGTCTCTTACGCAGCCTTAATAGGACAAGCCAATGTCTTCTTTGAAAAATTTATTTACGGCCACTCATATTTGGCTTCTCAAACAGAATAATTTGATCAAGTTCAATAGCAATGACAGTCCCCACAATCCAATAACATCTTTGAAAAATTGGACTAATCAATCAATTTTTTTTTATTTGAGTTCCCCTGAAAATCTAACTTCAATTGAGCCAAGCAATAACTAAGCAAGTTCCCCTGGGTATTTGCCTTCCATTTGCTGTAAACCATCACGCATTACATGATTAATTTGCTCATGTGGCCAAAACTAAGTAACTTTGGTGACACAAGCCAACATTAAAACTTTTAACTTGATCAAGTTCAAGTCACCTAATATTAGTCCAGCAGAAAATCATTTAAGCTTGCACGGGTGGCCCAGATTTTGGATTGATGCCAATTTCTCTTGTTGATTTCATTCATTTGTATCTTGATACAAACTGAATTTTTTTTAAATGTACTGAATAACTCATATCTTTATAGGATTACGATATCTCCAAAATAGTGTCCTATTCCAAATTAATGACCTTTTACTATTAAGTTTCGACTTTACGAGTTATAAATATCACTCCTCCCTATTGTCATTGTATCTCTGTCTTCTTTATTAATCACGCTATTACTTTTGCCCTGTATTTTGGGAACCCAACAGAAGGTATGAGAATACAAAATAAAACCATGCCAGTAGTCAGAGCTCACCATAATCTGCCCCTTTACTGTTAATTATTTTCTTGCTAAACCATTTATCACCATCAAAAAAAATAAATGATGGTAATCACGTATTTAGCCAACACTCTTTTGCAAAGCCGGATTTTTTTTTTTTTTAAACCATTTGAGCAAAGGTCTAGGAGGACTCAAGATCCCAACGGATCCAATTTATTTAAGTTCCTAAGAACTTTGAATCCCAAAGGATTCGATTTGTTTGGTAAATTCCCAAGATTTTCTTTTTGCTTTTGAATCCGACAGGATTCCGGTGCAGTAAAGTGCCAGATGCGACTTGAGCTTGGTTCTCCATTGTTTGTCTTGTTAACTCTTTTGAGTTGGTTGGGGCTAGGATGGATAGGAGATGGGGCTCAGGGAAGAGAAGATAAATTTAACGCTTGCTGTAATTACCTTTCAATTTGCGCTTTATACATGAAAGGAATAACAAATTCGTTCCTTACTTCTCCTCCTCTTATAAGTCTTCTTCCTCTGTTTCATTTTTTCCACTGCCTTCTCTTCCTGTGTTTTGCTCTGTACTCTCTTCATAGTTTGTCTCTCTTGTCCCCCCCACCCCTGGTTTGGGCTTTGCTTCCTTCATATATAGTGAAAAGAAATGAGCAGTTTATCCTTCCTTCCACGTTGCAGAAGACTCAGCAAAATAGTGAACGTTGGTTCCTGAAAGAAACTTGATAATGGAACTCCTTTGTCTTTTGCTTTGCTTTGCTGTTGGTTTGCATCATTCACACGTCACTAGAGTATTAAAGACTCAAGTTGCCCCTCTGACGCTTCTTTTTAATTAAACAAATATTTTGTTGTGGTTGTGCTTGGAAATTGTTTGAAGGTCACGTGAGCTCTTCTTCTACCCTCATCATGACTTGATTTATTTTTTTTTATTGATCATACTTTTCCTTTTTTTTTCCTTTTCTTTTTGGCGGCTGATGTGAAAAGGATGAGATTGTATGATATTTTTTTTTTTTTACTGCACATCTCCCTCAATTAAATTTACAAGAGGAATAAAGTTAGAGTCCTTATTTTAATTTTACGCTTAAAATTTTGATCATTTTTTCATGATGGGCGCATATTAAATTTATGAGTGTTAATTTCAACAAATTCAAATATGTCAACATTTTCGTTCAACAATGACTATTCATACTATGTTAAAAAACTTGGAGGAAGTTGTTGAGACTATTGATGCTAATGATAAAGAAAGTGAGGAAACTGAGGAGATTGGATCTAGAGTCATAAACTTTAAAGAAAAGGCTAAGAGGATGAGGATGAAATATGCTAAGTACTATGGCATACCCGAGAAAATGAACCATTTGGTGTATATTGCTCCCACCCTTGATCCAAGGTACAAGTTGACATGTCTTGATGTTTCTCTTTGTGATTTGTTTAGTAAAGTACAAGATAGTGCTATAGTTCGAAAGTGAAAGAGAAATTAGAAGTTTTGTTTGATGAATATTGACAATTATAATCCTTTAAGTCCTCAAAGTGGGCAAAGTAGTGGGGCATAACCTGAAGTTGAGAAGGATAATGTTTCTAATGAAGCTGCCTCTTATGCATAAGTATTAAGAAAGAAGTAAAAGGGGATGGAGGAAGTGGAATTATCAAGACAGTGCTGTAAAAGTACCTAAATGAGGGACTTGAAGAAGATGAAGTAGGGGATGGTGTGTTGGGATAGTGGAAAGTACATGGTCCTAAATATCCCATGATTGCCTATACGGCTCGTGATGTATTGGTTACGCTCACTTCTATAATTGCATTAGAGTTGGCATTCAGTGGAGGATACATACTCTTGATTTATTTAGAACTTCTTTAAACCCAAAAGTAATTGATTTAACTATTATTTCTTTGCATTGTATTATAAGTTTATAACTTACTTATCGTTTGTCAACTTAAGAATTCATTGAATTTTGTTCGATTTGATTGTGAAAAGATGGTTCAAACTCTTATATGTGAACAAGTTTGGCTCAAGCAAAACACTAGATTAGATATGGATGACTACTTCGATCAGTTACGGGACCTTGAAACGGGTAATGTTCAATTTTTCATTTCTTTTCTAATTTAGTTTATTTGCATTATATAATTACATGTTCTAGCTTTTAATTTTGTTCTTTTGATTGTGGTTATTTTAGATCTTGGTAAATTGAGTCTTAAGGATAATATGATTGATGTGGGTGATACTTTGAAGAAATAATTTTTGTTCTCGTTATTGCATTTATTTTACATTGTATTATAGTTATGATTATTATTTTTCTTTGGTAAATTAATTGTTGGTTTATATTTACCAACTCGATCCTTTAGTTATTTCATATACTACTTGAACAATTACTTGAACATTTGAGTGAGGAATAATTTGTTGCAAGGAAATTGTTCTCCAACTCAAAGGCATTAGTTTGAAGTTTGGGAATCGCATTAGTTTCAAGGTTGAGTCGCTTTGAGAGAAGAATATCGTTGAACACTTAAAACTTTGGTTATATAATTAACTTTCCAGTTTAGTTGCCTAATTGGTTATGTATTAAACTTTTTACTTTGGGAGTTGCTTTAGATTTGTGTTGTGGTTATGTAATTAATTTCTCATCCCAGATCTTTAAATGACATATAATATGATAAGATATATACAACGTGAAGAACCAATAAAAAATAAGAGCCCCAACTTTCAATTATATAATGGCCTAAGGAATGGCCCAAGCAAATAGCGACTTCCCAAGAAATGGCCCAAGCAACAAATAACAGCAGCCCCACCAGCCGGCAGCCCGCGAGCCATTTCACTGGATCTTGGACTCGGTCCAAAGTTGATTCAGTCTAGTATGGTCCTGGTTAGGTCCAGTCTCGGTCTGGGCCAATTTTGGATTGATCCGATCACAGTCCTGCAGATTCCTCTTAATCGATCTTTGGTCTAGGTTGGTCCGATCTATCAAATCTGATGAACAACCCTAGAGGTGGCAAAGCCTAAACCCGTACCCATATGCATACCCATACCTATAACCATTCCCCTATACCCACATCATGCCCGTTTTTGTCATTTTTTTAACACCCATTTGGGTATTAAGCGGGGTAGGTTTTATGGTTTTAAAAAGGTGCAAGTTTTTTTGCCAGCCCAACCTAGATAGAGGGGAGTGAAGATGAACAAATCATGTCATACTTCAACTATGCAAGACTGCCTTGTTCCTCAACCATGCCCCAGTTTTAGCTCTTGTGGTTTTTTTATATTGAATGTGCAGTGTGTTTGACTAACTTATTATTTACACACTTTTTTTTGTGGTTCAAACAAATCGAAATCCTAGTTTCACCTACAAGTCAAACCTACCCTATCACAATGCACCCAATCAACCAATTAAGTTCTACTTGTTATGCCTCAAAACTAGCCCTCTAAACCTTCTGAGAACCATCCATCTCTACCTCTTTTAGAACCAGCCATCTCAACCTTTTGAGAACTAGCCATCTCCATCTTCATAGAACCAAGCAGTTCCAAAATCAGCCACCATCCTCATCTAGCCCTAAACACCAGCCACCTCTTGATAACCAGCCTCTTCCAAAAAAGCACCATCTTTATCTGCAAAGGCTTGCAAGTAGCCACCATCATCATCTGCAACTATGATTAAGAAGTCCAAAGTGAAGGTCAAACGACCTAAATCAATGACATCTACGACTCCCAAGCCTGCCCTTGCTGCTTCAAATAATACAAAGCCTAATTGCTTGACCCCTCAACTTCAATCTACTGGTACTGTAGCTGCTCATGCTAAATAAGGAAAAGCATCTCCTATATAAAGGTAAGAATTGAGAAGATCAGGTAGAATGAGGACATTGTTGTTTCCAAAGAAGACTCATGTGGTCCTAGATGAGTGATTTGCAAGCAAGTTGTCTTAGCAAGATGATGATGTTGGAATGACCATCTTTTTTTGTTTTTTTGTTTCGAAGGGAAGCATAGACAATTTGTATGTGAATGATGACTTAGACCGTGAACATAGGGGAATATGGCCCCAGTTGGCAATCAGCTATCAGCTGTTAGCTGTTAACTGATTATATTATCTGTTAGCTATTAGCTGATTGTATTAACTATTTGACTTAGCTGATTGCATTAGCTGTTTCTGAAAAAAGTATTTGCTAAAATTAGTTGTTTCTAACAAAGCCATTTGTTAAAATTCCACTTATGCCCAAATATATTTTCAATACTTTTTTAACACACAATTGTTTTAATTGCATATTTATTTTTCTTTTCAATGTGAATTAAAAATTATGAATTATGAGTTGTGTGATATATAAACTTACATTTATATCTTCACCTAAATATGGTATTTATTAATTATTATCACAATATTTTTGCCAAAAAAAATTAATGTTTATTAAAATTATTCAAAATTATGTGACACAAGAATATTTATTCTTATGTAAAAATAATTAACATAAATTATATGTTAAATTAAAGAATACGTTAAAGTTAAAGTCTTTATGCAAAAAAAAAAAAGAATAAATAAAATGGGACATCCGATCACTATTTCTAGTTTTCAAAGTAGGTAAGAGCTTCAATGCTATAAAAAAAAAGCAAAAACTATTTATCTTAATCCAATCCATAAAATAACTATTGAAGTAGAAGACCGATGAGGAAAATAAAAGAGGATCCCTACAAAAATAAATAAATATAGTGATAAAATTACTTTATTCTATTGAATATAATTGTCAAAAACTATATGGTAATATGGTAATTATAGTGATGGATAGTAAAAAGCTCATTGAAAAAACTCATTCAAAGAGCTTTTTACAAATTAGCTTTTTGGGTTCAAAAAGCTAATCCAAAAAGCTAGTTAACCAAATGCCCTAAAGAGCTTTTTGACCAAAGTCAAACAGCTACTTGGCATAAAAAGCTCTTTTTGGGGCCAAAAAGCTCTTCACCAAACATGCCCTATGCCTTTTTGGTTATGCGTTCTATGTAAGTGTACATATGGGTAGGGGTTTTAACAAAGTGCACTATGTTCTTTGGTGTTTATGAAAAACTTAGCATGATGTATCCATTACATATTCCCTGCTTATATACAATGAATGGTTTAAGTTTGCTTTACATTTTCACCGACTTGAATCATCAACAGCAACTCGCATTCCCTTCTTCCCCCACCTCCAACAGAATATAAAAACCTCAACAACAATAGTACAAATTTCTTCCAATTCCATATTTTCATTCTTTTCAAATTTGCATTACATTCTTTGCAATCATATTACACATATAACATCCCATAAATAACCAGCCCACATGCATACTTCAACCTCAACATTACACACATATTATAGCTAAACTATCATACCTAACTTATTTTTAACTTAATCTACTACCTCCCAACCTCATTAAATACAAAAACAATAATGACACGGACAATGATCCCACATTATCAGTCTTTACTACATCTGATAGCCATTCACCTGTAATTTTAGCCTCTTTTTCTTCTACTCCAGCACCCTATCACTCTCTTTCTCAGCTTTTCTTTCTTGCCCAACCTTCTGCAACTTCTCAGTCTTGTTACCAAGACTCTCAATCTCCACCATCAAAGCAACAATCGTATACCTCACCCTATCACATAGAGCATAATCAATCCACTTAAAGTGATCAGACCCTCAGCTATGCCAAACCTTTTACACCTTGTGAACCTCTTTATGAGCTTCTTAGGGATAAATTCTATTCCGGTCCCAAAGTTAGGCGTAAATAATTTTCGAAACCTATAACTTTAGAAACGATTTCCTGGTCCACCCAGCTTTGGTGCAAATAATTTCTGGAACTAAACCTGCCAAAAATAGTTTTCTAAATTGCAACAAGAACCCTAAGGTCTTTAAATTTTCATTTTAACCTCAATTCTTAAAAACTTACTTTCGAAAATTTAAAATTTGTGTATGTGTAATTTTTCTCATTAGTAGTATTTTCAATCCTCTTTCATCTGGTATAAGAGCCACGTGACTAAAAATAATTAAGATTATTAAGCTAATTAAGGATTAATTAAGCTAATTAACTGTGATTAATGCTTGAATCATCACCTACTTGCCTTGACCGAATTATTCACACATTGCTCATTCACTGGAAGACATTTCTCCAGCAGCACCTCAATCAAACTATATAGCTGATACAATTTTAGAATTAAAAGCAGAATTAGCTAAAATTAAGACTGAAGTCAATGAGCTTAAAAGCAAATATCAGTAATCTACCTTTCTCTAGTTAACGAAGTTAGACATAGCGAAAAATCTACTTCTAGTATTAGTACTCCATTTCGGCATAAATATCCTTTCCAAAATCCAAAAAACAAGAATTCGTTTCCTTTGCATGATATAAAAATTCAAAAATAAGTAAGAGAAAAATTGGCTGAAAAAGTACAAAAAGAAGAGGATGGAGTATAAGCAGTATATTCTTGAATAGCTACAGAATATGTTTGGGAAAGATCGAAATCCAGAAGAATTAAATAAGATTATGGGTGCAATTAGTGATAAATATGACGTGTTACCTGATAATAATGAAGAGACTAATAATGTCCAATTAGAAGAAGAAATATATCAGTAGATGAACCATATTAAGCTAGAAGATCTACATGTATTACCTTTAGAAGAAGTCAGGAGAAAATTGGATAAAAAATATGGTAAAATGATTGTTGAAGATGAGATTAATGAAATCAGAGAACTGGATAAAAAATATGGTAAAATGGTTGTTGAAGATGAGACTAATGAAATCGGAGAAGAACTTGACTTAAGCGAAATAGAGACCACTTGTTAACAATGTTATTCCTAAATATGAAGAATTTGGCGAACCTTCTAGAAGAAATACTCATTTTATAAGACCTAGGTATGTTCCAATAGGATGAACAACTAATTTTTCCTTCGGGTTCATCCCAAGAAAAATTACAACCTTTGAAGAAGTTGGCCTTATCCTAATTAGTTAAACGGGATACATCTTAAACATAGATGGAGCTTGTAATAGAGAAGAAATATTTAAACATTGAAAAAGAGGCATGGGTAGTATCTTAAACCTAAATACTAGCTGGACTGCTGCAAATTTTCTAAACTACATTGAGTATAGTTTCTCTAGCATGGTAGCTGACTGGTATGATTCATTAAATGAAGATGGTAAAAATAGATTAAGAATGATAGAAACACCAACTGCAATGTTCAAACATTTATGTAAGAAAATTAAAACTGAGTTTATCGAAACTAAACTTGATTCAGAAGAAAAAGTAAAAGAATGTTAGAGAAAGATTAATAATATAGAATTACGGGATATGAGATATCTAAAAAATTATATTGCTGAATTTAGTCAATATTATCACAAAATTGGGCACAATGAGACTAATCTTGGTATGTTCTATGACAAATTATCGTATCTGATAAATTCCATAATTAATGAAAAATATATTGCATGGCTTGAACGAACAATTGTCACTGATACCCTTGGTTCAGGAATCTTTTATTTAAGAAAATGGGTCAATGATCAATGTCTTGATCTCCAAAAGCAAAAGAAAATTAAGAAGCAATTCCTAACCTGCTGGAATTCACCTCGCCAATAGAGAAAAGAACCTGAATGGAGAAGAAAAAGAAAATTTTATAAGAAAAAGAGCTTTAATAGGCAGAGGGGAGAGAAATATAAAAGAAAGCATTACAACAAACCAAGTCCTAAAAGCATAGATTTTTTAGAAAAGCAGCTTATTGTCATGCAGAGAAAAACAACTGCAAATATTGGGCATACGGAGAAGTAGGACACTATGCTAATGAATGCAAAAATAGAAAGAATAACAAACATATTAAAACCTTGGAAAGCCTAGATTATGTTGAGTTTAGTGAAGATGAGGCCCTAAACCCAGCCCTAAATAACAACAAAGGAATTGTTGAAATTATCTTGGACAATGAATATCAAGAAAGTGATTATGAAGAAACAAGTCATATGATGGAAAGTAGCTCGCTTAGTCTTGGTGATCTTCAAGGAAAAGCGTTTGTTAATGATAACGAGGAAGTCAAAGGAGATTGGGTTCTTCCCATAATCCAAAAGGACATGATCCATAAAAAATTCATCTTTCAATTAAAGAGCAAGTATGTTTGTTAGATGATAGAAGGAGATCTTGAAATCAAAGATTGTAAGTATGATGTAGGGGAGGCTAATCTTATTAACTGGGAAAACATCTTTAAGCATAACAAAGATGGAAAATATCGGTATATCCATGTCGAAAGTATCTAAGTTCAAATTACTCCATTACAATATTATGGCAAAGATATTGACCTTTATGCTTTGCTCTGTGATATTAAACATACTAAGTTTAATAATCGAATCATCATAGGGATTAAGACTAATTTATATAATAGATCGGTAGGATTCAATTGTCAGTCCGGATATCATGTGAGTCCAAAAGATGAGTTTGTCAAAAATTTTCTATCCCTTGAGATAAAAACTATTGGAATGGACATGAAAAGAGGGTGATATCTGTTAAGGATATTTTGAGAAATTATCTACAAACTGGATAATACTATAGACCTAAAGACTAATATGACAATGATAGAAGTAGAAAAGTTTGAAAGTCCTGCCCCTATGCAAAAAATTCAGATGATTAAATCTAATCCTCAAGAGATAAAAATTGACATGTCGTGGATATCTAACTTTGCCAATCCTACAAAAATTAACAAGAAAAATGTGATAAAATAAAAATGGTAGAATAATCATTAAGCCCCAATTATTAAGAAGCATGAGTATAAGATTAGAATGAGAGAAGGATCTTCATCAGCTAAAGAAGAACTTAAAAAAGATGATACAATTAGTATGACCAGTGAAATGAGCAGAATGAGTTTTGAATCTGCAAGACCCAATGTAGACCAAAGTATGAATCTAGAAAGAAAGATCATTGGGTACAAAATAAGAACTATTAGTGAGCCAATTTATGAGGATAAATTAGTCAAAAATATGACTATGGAGATATGTTATAAAGTCACCAACACAAATCCTAATAGTATTTAGATCGCAATAAACGTATGCTTAGAGAGATATAATAAATATGAGTTGTATGCCTACATAGATAATGGTTGTTCTGTATACTTTAGGAAAATATCATTATTTCTAGAGTTTATGTGGAGAAAAGTTAAAAATCCTTTATAGGTAAGGATAGTTGATAATAGCATTATGAGTCACAATAAAGCCATAGAAAGGTTATTCATAGAATTGGGAGGAGTTCAATACATTATACCAGTCTATGGGCTACTGATCAACCCTCTCATGATATGATTATTAGAAATAATTTTCAGATATTATATTCTTCATGCACATAGACCGTAAACCAAATAATACTCACAATTAATGGTCTCTTACTTCATATTAAAAAATTAAGTAAGGCTTACACTCATCAGAAAATTAAGTTTACACGCAGCCAGCGTGGTGAAAAGGTAATGCCAGCACAACATGAAATAGCACTGACAATCTCATTATTCGAATTATCTATTAAAGAGTAGATTGTCGAACAATAAGAAAAATTATGTAAAAAACTCTACTTTGATAATCCACTAAAATTTTAGGATAAAGATAAAACATTTGTTAAAATCACTCTATTAAATCCCAACACTATTATTCGAATCAAACAAATGGTGTATACACATCAAGATATCCAGGAATTTAATAAACAAATCAAAGAAACTTCTGGGTAGAGGATTAATCAGAAACAGCAAGAGTCCTCACACCAGTCCCATTTTTATGGTAAGAAATCATGCAGAAAAAAAGAGAAAAAGCAAGAATGGTGATCAATTACAAAAAGCTTAATGATAATACTATCTTTGATGGTTATTATATTCCTAACGAAACTGTCTTTTTCAATAGAATTCAAGGAGCCTCTTGGTTCTCGAAAATGCACGGTAAAAGCGGTTATTGTCAGATAAAAATGGATAAGGAAAGTATTCCTTTAACTATATTTAGTCTCCCACAAGGACATTATAAATGCATAGTAATGTCATTTGGTCTTAAAAAAGCACCTTAAATATTCCAAAGAAGAATAGATAACATCTTCAAAGATCTTAATCATTGTTGTTTCGTTTACATCGATGATATCCTGGTCGTTTCCAAAACCATAGGACAGCATAAAGATGATGTCTTAGCTGTCACCCAGAGATGCATTGACCATGGTATTATATTTGGTAAGAACAAGTGCATTTATACTGAACAATAAATTAAATTTTTAGGTCTAGAGATAAAGGTTGGACAAATCATCCTGCAAAAGCATATTTTGAAAAAAATAGAAAATTTTCCTGGAACAATTGAAGATAGAAAGCAGGTAGAAGGGTTTCTTAGATGCCTTCCCTATATTTCATACTTTATTAAAGATTTAGCTAAATTAAGAAAACAATTGCAACAGAAACTCAAGAAAAAAGTAAATTGGATATGGACCATTAATGATACAAAGATTATTCAAAACTTTAAAAAATGTGTAAAAATCTTCCTATTCTTAATTTGCCTAATGAAGAAGATGATTTAGTTCTTGAGAAAGATATCAGCAATGAGCATTAGAGTGCAGTATTCAAAATCAAAGAAGGCAAAAAACTCTGTAAATATTGCAGTTGAAGTTTTAATGAGGCAGAATGCAATTATCCCATGATGAAAAAAGAAATCCTTGCAGTTATAAGGGGACTTGAAAAGTTCTTAATCTTTTTAGCCCCAACACTTTTCTTATTCGAACTGATTGCAAATGAATACTTGGTTTTATAAAAAAGAATTTATTAAATATGCAAGCGCAAGGGCGACTCCTGCATTGGCAATTATGGCTTAACCAGGTTTTCTTCGCTATTGAACACATACAGGGATCGAAAAACTCTCTAACATATAGTTTAACTCGAGAACTCACCAATTGTAACTATCAAAGTAGACCTCCTTCTAGAAAAGGGGAAAATCCATTATGAAATGCCATCGTTACTAGAATGGGTTTCACCTTCTAGTGAAGTCCTTATTGATAACTTAGAATTCCATATAAAAAATAGATCATGCTTTGGTTTACTTTCTTCTGCCTACCTAATAGTCCAAAGATTTTCCCTACTAGAGTTACAACTTAATTACCTCAGATGTCCTTATGATATCCAAGAAAAAATAAGCTCTCATGTTCAAGAAAAATGGTTCAATGAGTGATATGCAACTTGCATCAATTATTATCATAACTATTCTTATGATATTTGGGAGCCTTGGAGTACAACGATCTATTTTTCTGATAAGTATAGAGTCGGTGGTGTTAGTTTCCCAGCCAACTCAATCTCTTCAAATGACCCTCTCATTAAAGCCTGAGAATACGAAATGATAGTTTACTTTATGGAAATCCCAGATCCAAAGTTTTCATTTTTCTCAACACTAATCAGGTTCCGACAATGCATGTTCAAGAAGATTCATTGGATTCTTACATCTCGTGATGGTCCAACAAAAATTCCATATAGCAGACCCCTATATTTGGAGGTACATTGTATACTTATCGAATATGAAAATGGAAGAGACAAAGCATCCCATTATCTTATTCAGATCATTGATTACGACGATCCCTATGATCAACGACAAGAATGGTTTCTAGAATGAGGAGGATTTGTTACTAATACTGCTTTAGTAAGAGCCATCGGTTGTTACAATATTTATCATTAAAGTTGGGCATTAATTAAAGAAGGAAAAACATTAATGCATCATGGGAATACTGCTTTTGCCTATGACAATGAGTATAAAGAATACATGAATGTGGAAGGAGCAGTCTCACAAGATATCTTTGATTATCTCTTTAATGTTGGAGTAAAAAAATTCTTATCAGAAAAAGAAAAGAAATATCTTCTTGAATTATTTGAGAAATGGGATCCAAAACATCTTCAATTAGATGAAGGTTTTGATGATTATCTAGATAATGATGGTCTGGAAGATATAATTGGAGATGAAGGCATGCAGAATCTCAATAATGATTACTAGTCTTATCATCATTAAAAGTTCTAAAAAGTGTTTCTTCCATTATTGTACTATTTTGACAAGTGTTAGGTCAGTAAAATAAAATAGTGTACTGTAGTCATCAGTATGTACTGAAACCATGTGAAAAATCATTATGTACTATAGCCATGTGAAAAAGCAGTTTGTACTACAGCCATTAGGGAATCCTATGTATCCCCGAACCCTCTATAAAAGGCTAAGAATGGACACAGTCATTTGAGCATTGTTAAGTAAAAGAGAA
Organism: Carnegiea gigantea; assembly: GCA_029747015.1. Taxonomy (NCBI): domain Eukaryota; kingdom Viridiplantae; phylum Streptophyta; class Magnoliopsida; order Caryophyllales; family Cactaceae; genus Carnegiea; species Carnegiea gigantea. The sequence continues at coordinate 115,664 of JAKOGI010001658.1, forward strand.
GTCAGGATTCTTCATTTCTCTGTGAGTAAGCATCTCTAATGATCTTAACTTAAGTCCCTCTTTAAAGCTTTCCATTGTAATATTTTCACTTTTAAGCTTTCAATAAAAGAAGTTTCTGAGTAGGAAACGTTATTTAATTGAATCTTACATCTTAAATCTTATAATTTCTTGATTAAAGTTCCACTATCCTTGAAAAAGATTAAAAACTTGATTACTGACTATGATCCGAGGTAGAAAATGAAACAGATCTGTATTGTGCCTGATCTAAGAAAGGTGGAATTGAGATTAGTAATCTCTGTAAATTGGAAGTTAGAGGAACACTGGAGTCCAATGTCGACTAAATTTAGGTAATGGTCGAAACTCTCTAATTAAGTTTTAATTATTTTGCTAAGTATGGTGGGCCGTTATTTATAGAAAATATAATATTTGATATATAAGTAGAAGATTATGATAAGTAGTACCATGAAAGTCATTATAAGAAGTCTAAACATAAATTTAAGCTTAGTTTTACAAAACAGTCCAAAACTTTGAAGTGTTTACACGAGAAGCCCTCTAAGGACCTAAAAATAAATATTTGTGACTTAGAAATCTGGTGACCCAAAGTTTTGTGCTCCAAAAACCATTTGCGCTAAATTAAGTAGTCCCATAAATATTTTTCTAAAAATGTGGTATCAGAAAACCATTTCACCAAACCTCGAGGGACCGAAAAGCAATTTATTTGCTTCTTAGTCGTCATGCTCGTTAAAATCTCTTATCACAAAGGCAATACTTTTCGCAATCTGAGAAGCATGGACACGATCTACAAGCATGCCTAGAGTTGTGGGTGGATGACACAAACATCTTCAAGGTTATTTTATGAGGAATTCTCAGTTATCAGCTCTTAAATCAGTTTCTCTCTTTAGGGCTTCCACTTGAAACCCTAAATCTTCAATTTAAGGCTGAATGAATAGGAAGGACGGAAATGTCTGGGGTGGGGTTGGTTTGTTATGTTTATTCCCCTTTTATTTCAACCTACAGCAGCTGGTAAGATCGTGATATGATGGCATTTTTAATTTTTTTCATTTAAATTAGTAGGATTTCATTGCTAGAAATAGTTCCAGTGGTATTTTTGACTTTTTTGAAAAGTTGACTAGCATTTTTATCCAAGCACTCTAATTTTGCCATGTTTTCGAAAATGACACATCAGGGTCCCTTGCTGTTGGTTTTTCCCAAATAGATGATGCAATAATCTAGCTAATTAGAGGAGAGAAGGATTTTCAAAAGCGGATGCACAACAATTAGCATATGCTTTGATGTTAAAGCAGGATGCAAAGTAATTATCTTCTTTTTAGGCATTTATTAGTTTTGAGATTACATATCTAACAAATAAATATGGCATGATTTGTGCTCCATTTGTTTGCATGAACCAGCATGCGAAAATTGTGATGGTTAGATGAGGGTTTTTTATAAATGAGAAAATTAAGAATCTCATTTGGCTTCTCTTAAAGCCATGGATGGAATAAACTTTTTCAACAGCTAATGTAGTAGCCTAATTGAAGTGTTTCCAACTAGTCATCATAGGCTTTATGGCTGACACATTCAACAGAATTCTAGGTGTCATATTAACCATTTGAAGATGCTATCTAATTCCATTTACAAGTTTATTGGATACTATTTAGGTGTAACACAATACCGGAGTTTGAGTAGTGTTGGACAGGGTAACAATACTAAACAAAGTAATACTATTTACTAAACCTACAACTATTGTACACTATTGTTTTTGTTTTCCCCCATTTTCTAGTTCATTAGCTTATTGTAATTATGTTCACCATCCTTTGATGTCAAAACTACACCACATCAAGGAAAAGTGATACCCTCCCAAAGGATCACTTTTCAAAAGGAGTTTTGTCCGCTTGAAGGAGTGAGAGCATAAACTCATCTCTCTCAAGGTGGCTGAACAAATATGATGTGTTATTTGATTTTTATGACATCTTTTGCAATGTCATGAGTGAATGGAGGTCAAAAAAGAAGAAAGATAATGTGCAGAACAAGGAAGGCTACCTCGACATGTATTTTCTTTAGGTGAGTATTTTACAGCAAGTTGTTAGAATCTACACCATTAACATATACAAGGTTTTCGAAGCTAAACATACAAAGTGACTAGGTCACTATCAAGAACATGTGAGTTCCATGCAAAATAAGAGGACAATTAAGCATGTGTATTTTTTGCTTGAGAAATAGTATGAGAATAGTCTGGGCTTTTGATGTGAAGCAAGCCACTGACACTGAGGTTCTCCAACATTCCATGGATTCGAGGCACAAGGCTTCCTTAATTATACAAGGAAATAAAGCGTTAAGGGAAGATCTTCCTAGACCCATGCCCATTTGGGGGCTTAAATGATGGTCTAAGTAAGTTTAGATGGGTAGTAAGACAGTTAGTAGCCATAAAATAAGGAGCTTGGGTAATTATTCACCAAAGCCACATCTAATTTATTTTCCCAGTTTCAAACAGGATTTTTACTTCAACGTCTAGCTCCATTTTGTATGGGTAAACAAGCTCCAATTTGGAAAACTATACATGGATGCGATGTCTATTTCCAACAGGCTATGGGCCACCTTCAGATTCTGAGTGTTGAGTGAGATGTGGAGCTTTAACTGAACAAGGGTTAGTGTAGGTCTGAAAATACTTACGTCAGCAAATGGATGATTTAAGGGTTAAGATTTTATGGAAGGTTCACAGACACTTCCAGAAACTTCCTCTAAAAGTATCTTCCTCAAATTTCTCCACTTGGGATGGTGGAGGACACCACCAAGCTAGTATATTTGCAACAAATTTCAGCCTTGTATTTTATCTAATGATCCTCCTTTTAGTTGTACAACTAGTTCAAATTTCACTGGTTGCTTCCTTTGTAATCCTATTGATTGGTACAAAGTTTGGAGATGAGGGCACCTTAGTATTTACTGGCTTGATTCCTTGCAATATTTGCAGATTTGGATTATGCAATGAACAATTTGGTGCTTGTTATCTCTCTACAAAAATCTCAATTTTCTTTATCTCTCTGGAAGAGTGGTGAATTTGAGTCTTCTTTTTATTTCAATCTTTGGTGCTTAGGCTTTACGAGATTGAATGATGGGATGACTAGTTTAGTTGGTGGCTTAACCTTTATCCTAAACATATCTCTTTTTATTATTGTGCATTCTTGTTTTCAGTAATCAGAAATTCACAAAATTCATTTACTTAAGGGTTTGATATTTGCTTGGAGTTATAGTCTTGTTTGGAGATTTGTCATCCAAGTGCCACTTTTTTGTGGCTTGTTGTTATTCCTTATCCATTTGAGAATTTTATCAAGATCTTATGCCTTCATTTGGCAAAGGGTATTCTCTCATGCATTAGTTTTGTGTGAGATTCAATGCCAAGGACCATAGCTTCTCTTGTGATTGTAACAATTATAGTGAAACAAGGATAATATGGTGCCTCTCTAAGCATTTATAATGTTCATTATGTTAGACAAATATCTGATAGCTAGGCACATCTTAAAGAGGTGGACAAGAAAGCAAGGCTTGCGGTAGAAATTGAAGGGAGCTCTGAGAATCGCAAGATTTTGCTACCTTGATTAATATGGAGAGTGCAAGTGTTTAAAGTTTTGAGTGTTTTTGTTATCTAGTGAGCGAATGTGAAAGCAAACGAGATTTGTAAACAAATGTTTAAGAAATTTGACAAGATATTGAGTCAGAGTTGAGTCCATACATGTGTCTAATGTGGAAGAGCAAAAAAGGGACAACAATGTGATAATTCGAAACACTATTGGCCAGAGGAGAAAGGACAAAGAAATATGAGACCGAAAGGCAATGTAGAGAAGATTTTTAGAAGAGCAACGTCAAGGAAAGACAACTCTGTCGAAGATCCAGCACACCAAGTAAGAAGTGCACATTTCCAATTCATAGCCTTCTTTATTTTCATAATTTTTTTTGCAACCTTGCTTGTGTATAGGTTATTCTTTTGGTTAATTTTGCAATATCATGAAACTTCTCAAAGCAATATAGTGCCAAGCATGAATGAAATATATCGGATGTTTAGGTTGAGCTTTGAAGATAGGCTCACAAACAACAAGTACTGGTAAGAGTACAGCTGCTGTCAATTTAAATGCATGTTTTTATATTTGATACATTCGAGATAGACATCTTTGATATTTTTTACCGGACAAATATTTGTTTTCATACGTGGTTTTTTGTGGAATAGCCTTTTGCATAACTGTGAATGGAGTTGGAGTAGTCTTTTAAATGTTGTCATATGCAAGTTTCGTTGTTCTGGTTTTCGATAGCCTTTTGTACCAGAAGTTTTTGGGTGTTGCCTTTGTGATTTTATACTTAAAAGTCTTAAAGGGCATACACGCATATTCATTTAGTGTAAGGCGTGGTAGTGTTAGTGGACAACAGAATAATATTTAGGGTATGACTGAACAATACTTTGTTAGTGCAGGATATGATAGTATTCAATATTAATAATTAATGTAGATAGAATATAGTTTAGGGTAAAAGGAAATAGTGTTTAACGTGGGACTGACCAATATTTTAGTGTTTACTACAAGTTTTTAGTTGTTCTAGTTTTGAATAACTTTTTGGATGTTGTAAGCTAGAAGCTTTAGGCGAGATTATTTTTATCTAAGATTTGGAATGGTCAAATGAAAGTTGTTTGTGATGATTTCCATGTCCGAACCACCCTTATTATTTACATAATCATTTATCTCCTTGTATGCTTTAAATTAGATGGCATACTTATTGCTATATTGCTTTAGAACCTTTATGTTTTACATAAGTTATAATTTTATGTTTAACTTGCTATACTCATTATTTTTATTTATTATTAGATAATAAGCCGCACTTCAAAGATTGAAAATTAGAACTAGGAAAAAACCAAATGGGTTCTTTTTATGCAAATAAGGGATTACTTAGAGACCTCAATAGGGGGGAACAAAAAAAGGAGTTTATGTTAAAAACAATTTTTAATTGTATACGTACATATTCGATATTTTATTGTAGGATAGGATAGTGTTTAGTTATAATAGAACACTATTAAGTGTACTATGGTATACATTAGAATGTCTTGTGTTAAGAAATTATCTTGTACAATTCAATTATCAGTACTTACGTTCAAAAAGTACATGTAATATGATCATTAGCCAAAACCTGAGTCAATGGCAATACAATCCAAAAGTTGTTGGCTATAAGATGATTGAAAAACAGGTGGGACTTACTCTTACTCACAATGCCAACATTTAGGCAAAATATAATTGTTATGTACAATGTGGGATCCAATTACTAGCTAGTAGTTATATCCAAACTGTGCATCGTGCAATCTGTAGACACCAAATTTTGGATCACCTTTATTAGAGTGCAATTTAATGTAATTTTTGTAAAATTAAAAAAAAAGAATAATATAGGCCTAAGTATAGGCCATGATTTTGGTGGTGTGGGGTCTTTCTTCTTTGGAGTCTCGCAATATTCATCTGGTAGCCAAGGATAGACTTTGTTTGGGGAAGTCTGATGATGGCGAGAGGTTACAGGATCTTGATCTCTTTAACCAGGCCTTGTTAGCACGACAACTGTGGCGGCTTATGCATAGTCAAGGATCGCGTAAGGACCTTGAAATTTTGTTTTAGTTAATTACCTAGGTTAGATTAATTTAGTCGATTTATTCATCAATTTCGTGATTTTGTGACATATTATTTTTGCGTAAAATAATTCTTCGTAATTATTGTGATTTAGATGGATGTTTAATTTTGAAATTTGGATTTTTTTTTTTATTGCTCAATTTGGGTCAATGCTAGTCAATACTAGTTGAATTGGATGAAACCACAATTCTTTTTACTTTTGAACTCAATTATTAAGTCAATTGGATTAAAAACAGCAGGAAATTTTGGGTGGCTTGGGGTCATTCCAAGCAGCAACAGGAAAGAACCCAAAAAAAATTTTGGGGGGGGGGGAATGTCTCAGACTTCGTGCAGGGGGGTTTTAAAATAAAAAACACACATACAAAACTCAACAAACGATACACACAGTCACACACACTGACACAACTTTAGTGTGTCCTGGGATCCTAAGTTTCTTAGTGGGCTTGCGTATCATCCTTATTGAGAAGGAACTAAGACTAGCAACTAATGAATGCCCTAAGAATGAGTTTTAATCCAAATAAGTGAAGCGTTCTAGTTTTCTAAGGGTTCCAACGTGAAAGAGTGTTTTAAAAGGGATTTCAGTTCTATTCAGCTGAAAATGAAAATGTGTTCTCTACCTCTTTGCATGTGTCTTGCATATAGATGAGTGAAAATGATTTAAATTGTGTGAGTGAGCCACTTTGATCAAGTTTCTATTTAGCATCTAATAAAAGAAGGGTTTTAGTTTCATCCTGCTGAAATTTGCAAAAGCGGTTTCTTAACCCTATTTCTACATTATTATTATTATTATTATTATTATTATTATTATTATTATTATTATTATTATTATTATTATACTATTAATAAACATGTGCTATTATATAATTATGATGTGTAAAATGATTTTGGGTTTTAAGTGTGATAGTTATTCACTAAGTATATGGTTTGCTCACCCCCTCCTTTTCCTCTTTTCCCGGTTCAGAGTAAGTTTCATCTTCATGGAAGAACAATTCTATTGGTTGTTAATTCATGTTGGGGATGTTGATTCTTTGCATATTTGTAAATGCTCCCTTTGTAATTTGGTTGATGTGGAGCTATATCTTTTGGACTTGTAATATTGCAATAGGTTGTTAGGTTGGCTTCAGTGACCCCTTAGGGGCCCTATCCATCGAACATGTTGTAACACTTCCTTGGATGTGTTATAGGATTGGTTTAGTACCACTGGTGTGTGACCCGTGGAGACTTTGTTTCTTTTCTTTTAACTTGTTCAGTAGTCACTTAATAACATGTGATGAGTACTCCGAGCAGTAACTCATAGAGAAAGTGTTATGATAATTCATAATGATGTGTTTTTAGATTGATCCTCTTTAGTCCTTACTTAGTACGACTATTCATGCAGGGACCTAACGACTTGCTTTCAAAGAAAATTATCCCATTATTTTCTGTTTTTTAAGTTTTTTAAGGTCAGTTTGAAGCTTTCATTTAGCCTTAAGGATTCCATAATAGAGTCTTGGCGATGTAATATTCTTCCAAGGTAAAAAGGCGTGTTGCTGATCGCTTGTATGGAGGGTACTTATGTTAGAAGATAAGAATGTAAAGTAGAGGAGATAAAGACTGCAAGCACGATTTTCATTCAGATCATGTAACCCTTTTATAGGCAGACTCACAATAGAAACAAACAATCCATGACGTGCATAAACCCACTACTCCTAAAAATTAGAAAGCAATACTCCATAAACCCCTAAAAACAAGCAACTAACTTGATAGTGCCAAACCAAACTCCTAAAGACTTGGTCAATGAACACAAAAATAGCTACCACTAACAGTCCCCCCCTTAAACTGAAAGCTGTCAAGCTTTAGTTTAGATTCAATTTACTAAACTCTTCCATAGTTCCAATACCCATCAACCTTCTTAGTTTTTGGAAAGGGAGAAGCCTGAGAGGCTTAGTAAAAATGTCCTCCAATTGATCTCCACTGCGACAGTACTTCAGCTCGATTGCTCCATCTTTGCAAAGGTCTCTCAAAAAATAGTACTTAACATCAATATGCTTGCTTCTTCCATGTAAAACCGGGTTCTTGGACAACTTAATGGTTGAATTATTATCGCAGAAGATTGTAGTAGCATTGCCTAGCTTGAACTACATTTCTTTAAGAATTCTCCTCAGCCAAATAGCCTGACAAGCACAGGCAGTAGCTGCAACGAATTTAACTTCTGTGCTTCACAAAGTGACAATGGGCTGTTTTTGGGAACACCATGAAACAGCCCCTGATCCAAGCATAAAAACATAGCCCGAAGTACTCCTTCTCCCATCTAAGTCTCCTGCATAGTCACTGTCAGTAAAGCCAATTAAATTTGACTTACTATCCCTTTTGAAGAACAATCCAAAATCCTTGGTTTCTTGCAAGTACCGAAGGATTCTTTTCGCAGCAAGCAAGTGCATTGTGGTTGGGTTCTCCATAAATCTGCTTATGAGGCTCACTGCATACATGATGTCTGGCCTTGTAGCAGTTAAATACATCAAACTGCCTACAATTTGCTTGAATAGCGTGTCGTTCACCTTCTCTCCTTCTTCATCTCTGTGTAGTTTCAGGCCAAACTCTACTGGAGTGAGTACGGAGTTGCAATCCTTCATCTTGAACCTATCTAGTATTTCCCGCACATATTTCTTTTGGAAAATAAAGATTCCATCGTCAAATTGCACTACCTCTAAGCCAAGGAAGTAATGCATTTTACCAAGATCGGTCATTTCAAACTCCTCCATCATGGACTTCTTGAATTCATTAAACATAGCACTGTCATTCCCGGTAAATATAAGATCATCAACATATAAACAAACAATAAGCAGTTTACCACCATCTCTAATTTTCACGAACAAAGTATGCTCATACGGACATTTCTGAAAACCTGCTTTGACAAAGTAAGTCTCAATACGGCTATACCAAGCTCGTGGAGCTTGTTTTAGCCCATAAAGAGCCTTCTTCAATTTATAAATTTTATGCTCATTGCCGATCTTAATATAACCAGGAGGTTGTTTGATAAATACCTCTTCCTCCAATGTTCTATGCAAGAATGCTGATTTAACATCCAACTGAAAAACAGGCCATGAATTTTGTGCAGCTATGGCAATCACCAATCTAATGGTGTCATGCCTTGCAACAGGAGCAAAAACTTCTGTATAATCAACTCCAAATTCCTGCTTGCATCCCTTCGCCACTAGCCTTGCCTTGTACTTGTCGATTTTTCCATTATCTTTCAGCTTTGTCTTGTAAACCCATTTGACACCAATTATCTTATGACCTTTGGGAAGATCAGTAAGCTCCCAGATGTCATTCTTTTCAATGGATTCAATTTCAGCATCCATCGCTTTTTTCCATTTTGCTTCTTTGACAGCACTTTCAAATGTCGTAGGGTCACAATCTGCAAACAAGGCAAAATAGGTGGCATCTTCAGATTGTTGAACCCCTGTTACCTCATAGTCTTGCATCCAGGCTGGCCTTTTTCGAACATGATGAAGTGATTCAGCAATCGGGCTAGTAGCTTCTGTTTCTTCCACTGTTTCCATCTCTGGAATCTAAGCAGAAACTTCAGAACCTGCTGCAGTAGTTTCTGGTGAGTTTTCATATGCTGGGAGTACTCCTTCTACATCACTGTCATGTAGGAATTGGGTAGGCTGCTGCCTTTTCCAATCCCATGTACTTCCTTCATCAAAAACAACGTCTCTACTGGTCATTATCTTCTCTGTCAGAGGGTTGAACAGTTTGTAAGTTTTGGATGTTTTGCTAACACCCAAAAACACACATTTTTCCCCTTTATCATCAAGCTGCTTTCTCTTCTCATCTGGAACATGTGCATACGCAATACACCTGAAAATTCTGAAGTGTTCCACACTAGACTTTCTCCCACTCCAAGCCTCTTCTGGAGTCATATTTTGAACTGCAAAAGTGGGGCTTCTGTTCAGAATATGAATGCTCCAATTCACCGCTTCTGGCCAAAAGGACTTCGGAATTCTCCCTCTCATCAACAAGCTTCTAACCATATGCAGAATGGTTCTGTTTTTCCTCTCTGATACACCATTCTGTTGTGGTGTATATGCAGCAGTAAGCTCTCGTCTAATGCCATGATCTTCACAAAACTCATTAAATGCAGTTGAGTAATATTCACCACCACGATCAGTTCGGAGAGTCTTGATAGATTTTTCTGTCTCATTCTCTACACGGGCCTTGAAGCTTTTAAATGCAATAAAAGCTTCTGACTTTTCCTATAAAAAGTAGACCCAAGTTTTTCGCGAAAAATCATCAATGAAGGTTATAAAGTAACATTTACCTCCATTGGAAATTGGTTTTATTGGACCACAAATGTCAGAATGAACTAACTCCAAAACACCTTTTGCTCTCCATGACTTTCCTTGTGGGAATTGAGTGCGATGTTGTTTGCTAACAACACACTCTTCACATATTTTGGAAGGAGCAGTGATTTGAGGAAGACCGATCACCATATTTTTCTGTTGGAGAGTCGTTAATCCGCTGAAACTCAAGTGACCATACCGGAAGTGCCACAGCCATGAAGGTTCCATCGCTTCAGCCATCAGACAAGATTGAATGCTTTCAATCTTAAGCAGAAACAACCTATTTGAACTCTTTTTCACAACAGCAATAGCTCCTTTGACAGGGTCATAAATTTCACAAACACCATTTGAAATTGTGATAACATATCCCTTCTCTTCCAACTGACCCACACTTAACAAATTACTTTTCAAATCAGGAACATAAAGCACATTCGATATTGTTTCCACAAAACCATTCTTGGCTTTGATCTTTATATTGCCTTTACCCATCACTTTCACAGTTGAGCAATCACCGAAACGCACAGTAGAATGAAAGTCTTCATTTAAAGAGGACAATAAGGACTTACTTCCACACATGTGATTACTGCATCCAGTATCAACAAACCAGATTTCTGGTTCAGGTGAGCCCACATCGTGTGCAGCCATTAATAGTGTTTCCGCTTCATTCTCCTCAACGAACTTTGCACTCTCTTCCTTCTCTTTGTCAATAGGCAGCCTACTATAACACTCATATGCATAATGACCAAATTTATGGCATCGAAAACACTCCACCTTTGATTTGTCATGGTTTCGACCTTTGCTTCTGCCTTGAAATTGGTCATTACTGATCTTAAAATTCCTGTTGGAATCTCTACCTCCATGATCGCCTCTTCCTCTGCCTCGACCTCGACCTCGACCTCGACCTCTGCCTCTATAGCTGTTGGAGTGAGTATTAACAGAAGCCTTTAGTGCTTGTTCTTCTGCTATGGTGCTTCTGTTTATTTTCTGTTCATGGACCAACAAGGAACTTTGCAATTCATCGAGGGATAGTGCAGCTAAGTTCTTTGATTCTTCAATTGCACAGACCACAAAATCAAATTTCGGAGCCAGCGAGCGTGGTATTTTCTCCACAATCGTTACATCTTCCATCTTCTTCCCATATATTCGCATCTTGTTACTTATCTCCATAACCTTACCACAATAGCTTGTAACAGATTCTCCATTTCTCATTTGGAGAGTCTCAAATTCTCTTCTCAGGGCTTGAAGCTGTGCACGCTTCACTCTTTCAGAGCCTTGATATTTCTTCTTCATAGAGTCCCAAATATCTTTGGAAGTCTTCTTGGATGGAATTGTTTCCAAGATGGGACGTTCAATTGTCTGAAACAGGTAATTCTTTACCTTCAAATCTTTCAAGCGTTTTGCTTCTAGTTCAATTTTTTGAGCTTCTGTCAAGGTTGTCACATCTTTTGGTTCTTCAATTCCAGGTTCTATCAATGGCCAATACTCTTTTGATCGAAGAAAATTCTCCATCAACATGCTCCAATGGTCATAGTGACCATCAAAGCGCGGAACTGCAGGTTGGATAAAATTGTTGTTGTCTGAGGCCGTGAAGAAGATGTAAAGCTACTGCTTTTTTTTTGTGGGGAAAAAACTCTCCAACCTAGCTCTGATACCACTGTTAGAAGATAAGAATGTAAAGTAGAGGAGATAAAGACTGCAAGCACGATTTTCATTTAGATCATGTAACCCTTTTATAGGCAGACTCACAATAGAAACAAACAATCCATGACGTGCATAAACCCACTACTCCTAAAAATTAGAAAGCAATACTCCATAAACCCCTAAAAACAAGCAACTAACTTGATAGTGCCAAACCAAACTCCTAAAGACTTGGTCAATGAACACAAAAATAGCTACCACTAACACAAAAATAGCTACCACTAACAACTTAAAGCTATCAATTTTCGGATTGTGATTTGATGGATGCTCTTTTAGGTCATAAACCAAGTTATATTTGGCGCAACTTGTAGAGTGTAGGGCTCATGGCAGTCGATTCGAGAGGGGTTCTTAATTAATATTTGGGAGTTGAGATGGATTTCTCATCCATCTTCCTTTAAGGTTATTACTCCCTTTAACCCTCAGTATTCGATTCTTAGAGTTGGTGACTTCATTAATAGAGATAAGAGAGAGTGGAACGTGGGGATGTTAAATGAGGTCTTCTTGCCCATTGATTTGGAGATGATTAAGAACATCCTGGTTAGCGATTTAGAGTTGTCAAATACGATGATTTGGCATGGGCCCCCTAATGGGGAGCTTACTGTTAAATTGGCATGCTGTTTTATTCATCAAAGCACTCATAGGAGTCCCCTGGGTGTAGTACAGATGCTGTAAATAGAAGATGGAAGGCATTGTGGGGTTTAGATGTTCCACCTCCTCGTATTCATCTCTTTTCTTGGTGTTTGTGTGTTGGAACTCTGCCTTCAGTCCACATGTTAGGTTCTTGTATCCCCTCTTCTTTTTATGCATTGTTTTGTTGCTGGGCGATAGAGGAAATGGATGTACACACATTGGTGGACTGCCTAGTTGGCTCTTCAATTTAGGAATGCATCCATTTTGGGGGATGGTTATTGACAAAGGGTTTTTCTAGGGTTGGGACCTCATCTTTATGGCTCAAGACCATTTTGATGCCAAGGAATGGGGTAGTTTTCTGGCTATGGTTTGGAAAATTTAGAATGTACAGAATCGTTGCTTGTTTGGCTCTCTTGATAGAGATGTTGCCAAACTAAGTGACAAAGCCATCAACTTTGTAGGCTCTTATAAGGAAGCGCATGAACACCTTTCTGTTTCACATGCTAGGCTTCCAGGCAAGTGGTCACCTTCTCCTTCAGGGAGTTTCAAAGTTAATTTTTAATGGCGCCAAACGAGGAGATTGGAGTCATGGTTGGGGCTTTGTGGTTAGGAATGGTGATAGTCAGGTGCGTTTGTCTCGGATGGAGCAGAGGTCAAACTTCTTCAATTTAGTCCTCGAAAAGGCTGTGAATGCAATTTGGCCATCAAGGAATCCATTAAGCTCTGGTTGAAAAGTACGATACTAGAAGGGGATTGCTTGGCTCTCATCACCAAGTTGAAGAACAAGGATGTCTAATTGCTTTTTCCTTTTGTTTTGATTTGACGTGGGTGATGATGGCTGGTGTTTTTTTTAATTTTATTAGCTGACGTCGATGAAGCAGGATGTTTACAATAGTATTGTACCTTAAGGTGTGTAATGTAATAATTGATGACATTGATGCTCTAAAGAGTCACACAGTGCTACTATCATTTGTCATACTTGTTCGAGTTTGTATACTATGCTCCTCGGTTGCTATGGCCCATGGACCTCATGTGTTGTGGAGTGCACTTGCCTCACCTTGTTACTCTCTGTTTTGTTGAGTTTGGTCATTTGATGTGACAATAGCTCGACTTTGACTTATATGGTTAGAAATCCAAGCTTGAGGCAAATATTATTTTGCTTGGTTGAGTTTTCCGCCCCCAGAAAGTCATGTTCCACAATCATACTTTAATTTGGCTTTCAAGTGAACCTTAGATGGTGTTTTGCTTCTCTTGTTTGAATTTGAAAGTTGTACGCTTGTAATATTGCAAAATCAAAGTTTTTTCTTTTTAATAAAAACTCAAATTATGTCATATAGTATTCACACTATATAAGAGCAAGAGTTTTTATAGAAGCTTTAGGTTCATGCTATTCTTAGTGAGAATTTGACCAGGATTTGATTTGACAAAATCACGCTCGAACTCAAATCAAAATTATCGGAGAGTCAACTCAAGCAGGGTGAGCTAAGGAAAGTCAAGCTTAATTCGGTCAACTCAATTGCATACCCACTTTACAGTAATGTTGGTCATCATCTTTTGAACTAAGAGTGAGCAAAGACCAGGTATCCGGTTGGATTCTTAGGAACCGGAACTGAACCTGTTGGAACTCGGTCCTAAAATTTACAACCGGTCCCGGACCAAGTTGGAACCAGTTGTGATCGGGTTCGATTTCGGATACCCGATTTCAATTTTTTTTTTCTCATTTTCCCCTAAGAAAATAGGGCGATAGACGTACTGAAGGAAGATAACAACTCATATTTGAATTTAAATTCCTGAAATTCAAATTATAAGGCTAAATGAAATACACAATAAACGATAAAGAAGATTCACGTACTCTAAAATAAACACAAAGAATTGGAGATAATATTAATCGGAATCCCACAAATCAAAATTACAAAGCGAACGAGAAATCTAAAAATTATTTTAATTCACTTGAAATAGAGACAGAAAGAAAGGAAAACTGTCAAAATAATATAAAAACAAATACGTGGTAAGCAACAAGACTCATGACGAGAAAAACCAAAGCTTGAAGGAAGAAATACATGGCGTTCGAGATACATAAAGAATAAGTCAGGAATAAAATGAAAGTAACAAAGACGGAGTTAAACTGAGGTAGTTAGGAACTAGATCTTGGTACAAAAGATACATCACTTGAGAAATAAGGGTTTACTTTTTATATTTTTCATCAAAATTCTTTAAATTTTGGGCGGGCACTGGGTACTGGGTCTAAGTCCGGATCTGGGTCCAATTCCAAAATTTCAAGATTCGGTAATCTTGGAACCGGTCTAACAGGGTCTGGGTCCATACCCACTAGGGTTTAAACTAGTTCTGGATATGAAATCAGGCCCCTGATTTTTTTGCTCATGCATTTTCAACCTACTTTTGTTTTGAAAATATTAAATAAGTTATTTTCACGTACTGATTGTATGAAAGTTACATTTGCCAGCTAGAGCTCTTGCGCAACCCACTTGATTTTTTTATAGCTCACCGGGTTTTTTTTTTGGGGGGGGGGGGCAATTTCTTACACGATTTTTTTTTTTTTTTTTTTGGGGGGTGTGTTTTCAGGCAAAAGAAAAGGGGTTTGCCAAACAAGCTCAGCTCCATTGGCATTTTGGCTGTCTCCAATCTCAAGCGGATGGACACGAGTCCAATTACTTGCAAAATTTTTAACTTGTGAAATTACATAGGATATTAGTCAGACCTATGCCCTATTTCTTATAGTATATTTCATTTGCCACTTGCTCCAACCTGATAACTGCTATTCTAACCTGCTCCAACCTGTTCCAATATGTTCTAACTCACTTCAACCTACTCCAATATGCTACAATATGCTTGAACATGTTCTCAACCGTTCAGGCTAAACTGCTAGAAAAAATATAATTTTTTTTTTTGCACAAATGACAAGTTAACCTCGATTAATGTCGGTAAAAAATAACAATTCTTTAAAAGATAAATTTGAGAAAAATTTATAAGCGATAAATTAAGAAAAGAAAAAGAAAGGTGCATTATCGATGCGTGAAAAAGGATATGAATTTTGCCCAAGACCAATAAATATTGTAACAGTTCCCAATGTTAGGTTGTACAATAAGCAAAACAAACAAGCAATTAGTGGAATGTAGGAATGTAATAACTGATATGGTTTCATCATTGGTATACAACCAATAGACTTCTATATGTAACTTTTTGCAGTAATGAAAAACGTTTACCTGGTTGTAAATGCTTATTACCTTTTCTTGATATATGAAAAAATATTATTAGTTGCACAATAACCCTTACAATGCTGTTCAATCCATCCGTTCTATAATTTTTTGGGTGTAAACTAGTATTACAAAAATAAAATTTTATTGCTCAAAATAGTTGATAATTACAGAACCATCGAAATCACTCCAAAATGCTTGAAATTGTTGTAAAGTATTCCGACCTATTATAACTTACTAACCACTCATTCAATATGCTTATAATAAACAGGCTCTAAGAACAGCTTCAATGGCTTGCTCATGAGCCAAAAAGGAGGAGAGAGAAAGGGTGTGAGGCGGGATTGTTTTTGCAACAATTGGCTCGTGGCTCATGAGGCGGCTCGCAACAATGAACCGGCTCCCAGGAATTTTTTTTGCTTTTTTTATTTTTTAAAATATTTTTAATTAGTTTTTCCTTTTTTTTGATTTTACAAATAAAGTTGTGTGTTACAGAGTGGGTCCATAGGTATTATTTTATTTAATGAACCAAAGTGTTGCGCCTTTCATTGAAGAGATGGAGGATTGTGAGTCAAAAAGTTAACTCACAAGCTGATGTGATAAAAGTAAATTTTTACTGATAAACCAAAAAACTACCCACCACTGATAATGGTCTAAGACCTGAGCTTCCTTAGAGCCCCTCAGCTCTGTTGGATTTTTGAATAAAGCTTAATAAGAGTGCTCAACCTATCCCAAAAGAAGAAGAAAAAAAAACCAAAGAGAACAAATGAGAGAAAATGGGCTCATGCACGCCGAAACAACCCCAAATAAAAAAGAGCAATCAACAAGGGCGTTTAAGACATTACATATCAGACTTATGTTAACGCGGCTTTAAAAACCCTCCCAATTTGCTAAATTAGGGTTTTTGTCATAGCTATCGCCACACCAGCTGCTTTGGTTGAAGTCGAGCCTGCTCTCTCCTCCCTCCCTCTCTCCCTCCCCAACGCAAAGATGGGTCACTCAAACATCTGGAACTCTCATCCTAAGAACTATGGTCCTGGTTCCCGTGCTTGGTCAGTCATCCATCCATTTCTTTAATGTAGCTATCGAATGTTGATTGTCAAATTTCATTCCCCTCCCCCCTTGTTATTTTTTCTTGAATTTATTGTTCTATTTGTTCCTAGGGATCTGTTAGCAAGTTGGTATTCTGTACTCAGTTGTCGCTTCTTTCATTCGTTCTTTTGTTTCTTTTATAAGGAAGCCTATTCATTGTTGACGTATGAACCTTTAATCTGTTTGATGGGATTAAAATCGCTATTGGGATTTGGGAGAAAAATTGCTTATTTTTACATGACAAGCGTATTGAGTCAAAAATCGTTTGACCCGAAATCGACCCAAATCAAAACAACCCAAAATGTCCCTTAACTTGAAACATTACCCGACCCAAACTTAAGTCGATCTTTACCCAAACCGAATGACCCATTTGCTAGGTCTAAATGTAAGGGAGATGGGGAGATGAATTCTTTGCTTGAGTCAACCCGAAAGTGCCCAACCTGGTCTGACTGTCAATCATCATAGCTTGTGACAACGACGAATCTGTATAATATTAGTGACCTAGTATAGCCGTATAGGCGTGGATTACATTTTGGGTTTGGTCATGATGGTTGAAGTTTAGTGTTCTAACAGAATTCGGGAGCATCTTAGGTAAGTATTAGCATTTGATACGTGGACCAATATAATTGGGTGATCTTAAGATCTGTAGCTTCTGAAATTTTGTGATTTAATCCTCGGATTGTTTGTTACAGGTTAATGATTTTGCAGAAGTGTTTACTAAATTTTTATTCAAATTAGAGGACTTCAGAAATGCCTCGTACTGTAGGAAGTCTCTGGTTATATAATGGACTTGATGTCTGTGCTTTCAATCATTACTTTAATATAGTTGCGGATAATAACGAAAATGAATGAAGACAGAGTAAATGGTCATGTATAATGGGATGATTGATCCTGGACCTGTTGAAAGAGAAATTCTAGGCTTCTTGCTGAGACGTATAGATTACCATACAAATGAAAGTATTATCTCAGACTAAGGGGACCTCATATACAATGTGGATAATAGAGTTGAAAGTTATAGTATGGTTTCTTATTTATCAACTTTGGTATTTGTGCTGCGGTGTTACATATGGAGGCTGCTATCCGTTAAACATAATATGATTGTCATGTCTTGTGTTTTTAATAATTGATAAGGAAAAACTACTGAGTTCCATCTGCCATCTATAGTACGAGAGTGCTTTACTAGGTCTGAGTGATTGTGCCCTGTTGAAGTGTAGCTGGCTCGTATGATTTTAAATTGCTATAGATGTTGAATTGACTTGATTGATTTAAATGTAATCGTTTTTGCTTACAACATTTCTTTACATGTTTTTACAGCCGTGTTTGTGGGAATCCTCATGCAATAATCAGAAAGTATGGTCTCATGTGCTGCAGACAATGCTTCCGCAGCAATGCTAAGGAAATTGGGTTTATCAAGGTTTGTTTCCAATCTCATTGAGCTCGCCATTGCTTTGGCTATCACTTTTCACTCTAGAAAGCGTTATTATAGAGCCTCCATTGTTATTTTGTTGTTTTCCTTTTGTCCTGGGTGCTTGTTTGTCTCTTTTCAGATTTTAGGATTTAGGATTAGGATGTCATTCCATATGCTTTATGGATAAGGGTGGACAAGGGTGCAATTAGCTGAACGATTCAAAATACGGTTTTGGTTGTGATTGCGGTTTCCGTCGCGATATGGAAAAATTGCTCTAACATGGAAACTGCGTTTCATGTCACAGTGAAAACGCGGTTTGCCCAGCTCAAAAACCTTCCCGATGCGGCCATTTCGTCGCAGATCGGGCACATTTTGAATCCATGAGTAAGCCTATAAAGTGCATATCTTGGCAGACTTAAAACCGTAGAGAACCTTGCCTAGAGCTCAAACATATCTGCCACATACTTGAGGTGGTGTTGTGTGTCGATACAAGTGAGCCACTTGGTTAAAGCATACATCACAATCCAAAGTCCAAACTTAGGGTGGGTTGGATATTTTTGAAGCTTTACCTCTCCAAAAAAGGGAAATAGAAAGGTCCATTCCACGTCTAGTGGCAGTTGTCTTGGATGATATCTCTCAATCTTGTACCGTGGAGTCTGATCTTCTTCCCTTATTTATGTTCTCTTTTTTTCACCTATATTGTTTGATGTGCTTTGTGTGAACTTGCATTTGGATGTAATACGGAGGCAATGGTAATAGGCTGTGTTATTTAGCAGTCATTGTTATGGCACATGAGTTGTCCGTTTTGGCCTTTTACAGGCTTTTACTTGTATAGTTGGATTGTGTAAACTTGTTTGCTCTCTAATCATCACACAAAGGAGAAGAAAAAGAAAATAGGTGTAAAAGATTCTAGCTACCTTTTATTAAATTTTTTGGTTTCTTATTCACACAATTTGGGCAAAAAACCATTTACTAAACATAAAGATAAGGTTCCCCTTTTCCTTTTCCTTTCCTGGATAACCCTGAACCACATGTCAAGTTAATGATTCCATTGCCACCAATGATTTTGAAAGTTAACTGTTCACATGCTTGTGTTGCGTTTATGTTGATTTCTTGTTTTTCTTGGTTTTCAGTACCGCTGAAGGAACGGCGTCTGATAATGTGGACCAAGAAGTGAAGCTGAATCCGACAGGCATTTTATGGTTTTGTATTGAACATCGCAGCATTATGAAAATTTTGCTTTAGCTTAAAAACGTATTTCAACTGTATTCGACACTTTCAATGACTCGTATGGTTAGATGTTACTGTGTGCTTTTGAGAAATTCATGGTTGATTGTGTCGTTTAATTTGCTTCCATTGTGCAATCTGGATTACATCTGAATGTGGAGCTAGCATGAATATAGTAAAATCCTAGAAAAACCGAAAGAGGGACGGTAACCTAGAAAACCAGAACGAGGGACTGTACCGTATGAACCCCGGAGGAGGTGCTGTTCTCTTCATTCTGGTGTCAAAGGATGTGGTCTTTTGGTCTCGCTTCTCTATATGCAAATGTCGGTTGGATTCCCTTGTACTCCTCACCAGCGTATATACGTCTATCTTACTGTGATTGGATCATCTTAAGCTGGTGTATTATGCAATTTGTGCTCGATGTAAGCTACCTCACTTGAGCTTGATTCTTTTGTATTTTGTTTCTGTGTTTTGAGGTGGGGGTTGGGGGGCGTGGGTCAGTCCTTGGACATAACGCAAGAAAATAAAATGCATATATATGAATTCAGTCTACATGATTAAATTGACATGGCTTACCGCCTGTTTTCTTCGTCTTATTTTAGCTGAATTTATTTTTAACTGAATTTATCTGAACTTATTCTGAATTTATTTGTTGAACTTAATTCTGAACTTATTCTGAAACTTATTTACTGAATTTATTATGAACTTATTATAGAACAAATTTATAAACTTATTTGCTGAATTTTATTCTGAAGTTATTTTGAACTTATTAATAAAACTAATTTTGAACTTATTTTGAACTGAAATTATCTGAACTTATTCTTCAAAAAATAAGTCGAAGAGAACAGGCTCTTAATTCAGTTTACATAATTAAGGTCATATTCTCTTCGACTTATTCTGTCTCAACTTATTCTGAAATAAACTTATTTGCTGAACATATTTTGAATTTATTTTGAACTTATTTACTGAACTTATTTTGAACGTATTAAAGGTTTGTTAATTTTCGTTGGTAAATGGGTGAAGTTGTTGAGATTGGTAGAAGTAGATTGAAATGGGTTTTTTTTGTTGAAGTTGGTTAAATCATGTTGAAGTGGATTGATTTTTTTATTTTGTATAATGGGCAGAAGTTGGTTAAAATAGTAGGAAGTTAGTTGAAGTTGGTATCTTTTCACTGAAGTTGGTAAATTACGTTGAAGAAGGTTCAAGTGGATTGACCAACGAAAAGAACAGGGCCTAAGAACAAATTTATGAAATTTGCTGAACTTATTTACCAAACTTATTGTGAACTTATTCTAAACTGAACTTATTTGAACTTATTTTTCAAAAAATAAGTTGAAAAGAACAGGAACTAAATTGATATATGAATTCTTAAAAAAATACAATCTAACAAAATAAATATATATAAATAAAAAATTTTCTTCATATCAATGAAATCATATATATATATATATATATATATATATATATATATATATATATATATATATATAAAGTTGGTTATAACTTATATATGAATGGCACATGGCATTGTTACGTAGAATGTCATATAAGACTATTAATCTCTAGGTTACACAATTCGAAGGGCATAATTTATACGCAAAAGTAAAATTACATAAGACTAAAATTTTCTCCCCAAAGAAAAGTCTCACATTTTAGAGGATTTTGAAAAAAAAAAAATTATTGAAATAACGAAAGGAATCCAAAGTGATAATTTTAGTGGAAAAAGAAAATGAATAATAATAACTAAAAAAAGGAAACATCAATTATATTTAATAAAATTATAATTACTTTTAAATTGATATATTTTTATTGCTTATTTATGTTAATAAAATTAAAATAAAATCCGACTAAATCCTTGTTTTAGATGCCGCATAACATGCTACAGAGATAGAAGTTATTTAAGATGGGTGTCATCAAGTCACGAAAAGAACACGTAAGTCGTCCTTTTTCTAAATTTTTAAAGATGGTGGCTGTGGCGGATGTAATAAAGAAATTGTTGAAAAGTTAAACAGCTGTCATGAGGGTTAAGCCCCACCACTAGTAACGATTTGTTTACCTCTTGCTGTTGCGAGTAGAAATATTAACCATGTATTAAAAAAAATCATAAGAAAAGAATTTCTCCATACACTCGAAAGTTAAAACCAAGCTAACGTTATAGTTATATATATATATATATATATATATATATATATATATATATATATATATATATATATATATGGTTCTATTAATATATTTTTTCACCTGGTCATACATATCATACTTCAGACAGGTCACATCATCATTGATGTAAATAAAAAAAAAGTGTTCATTAAGTCAAGGGATATTTACCTCAATATTAAAGTTGAGGGGGTATTTTCTACCTCAACATTAAAGTTGGAGGGCATTTTATTTTAAGAAATTAGTAAAACAAAGTATGTATGTTCGTTCTTAACAATGTTAGGTACTGTAATTGGATAAGAACTACATGTAAGAGATAAGAAATTGGATACAATTATTTTTTTAATACACAATTATATTGTCATGTTCTTTTCGATTTATTGGGAGTATTTATAATTAGAATTCACTAATATTCAGCACCATCTAACATCATTTGGGCGCATTCTTTTTTGCAATAAGATGTAGCTGTAAGATATAAGCAAATGTAAGGACCCGTAAGAAGTTGTAAGAATAGAGGTAAGGAGTTGTTGAATTATTAAAAAGTTGTATAGTATAATTTTCAGATAAGTATGTATAATTATTGATCTTTAATGTATGAATTATGAAGAAAAATTATTTCATGAAAACAAATTACGTATATCACTGATATTTATGAAATAAATTTTATAACATCATTGAACAAATTATATTTTAACATTACCAAAAAACAAAATTATTTTTCTACAATCATCATTCTGAAAAATAAAAAATAATATTGAAATAACATAATTAATAAAAAACCCTTTAAATAAGTCAATTTACTATCAATAAGATAAATTCAAGCCCACAAATATATAGAGCTAAATATGTTCCACACTTGAGGAGATTTTTGATATTAATGTCAGTTTCAACTCCTTATAAAAAAATTAAAAACCAACAATTATTCTCAACAAAATTGAATAGAACCCTAAAAATGAAATCATATTTGAATTAAACATTTTGGAATTAAATTCAATCTAATTTTCAATTGTACGATGATAACAATCAAGTTGTTATGGATAAACTTATGGATGAAATAGTTGAAATACTTTCCTTACCTACAGTTTGACTATTTTCATGCATAATTCACGTCGAAACTCAAATATAAGTGCGCTTTTTCTATTATAATTTTAAAATATGTTGACTTATTTTTTCTATAATGGCATATATACTTCATATCGAAACTCAAATATTAATTCATATTGTTAAATTATGTTTTTATGTTTATACAAGTATTATATTCATAAAAAAGTTGTAAGATTTTCATATTGGTAGCATATAAAAAAATATATACATATTTCCATAAATATAAGAAAAAAAAAATATGATAAGTTGAATGTTATAAACAAATATATAACAAAACTTAAGAAGATGTAAGAAGATTAAGGAGATATAAGGAAATGTAAGAATATGTAAGGAGATGTAGGAAGTCATAAGGAGCCGTAAGTTTAAGCTGTAAGCTAAAGCCTCCTAATCGCAGAAAAGAACAGGGCCTTGTATCTATCGAAATACATAGTTATATTTTCCCATCTTATTTAACACAATCGACACTTTTCATTTTTATTTAGCAACTTTCAATAAAATTCAATGACATTCACCAACATTACGTAACACTTATCAATTTCAGCAATAAAAATTAATGAATAATTATAATAAGTTGAAATTTAAGTAACATTATGAGCACATCTCTTTTCACTTTGGTCATGAATGAGCTCATGAAAGAGATTCAGAATGAGTGACCGTCGTGTATGTTATTTGTGGATGACATTGTTCTTATTGATGAGACTAGAGAGAGAGTTAACAACAAGTTGGAGTAATGGAGACATACACTTGAGTCTAGAGGTTTTACATTGAGCATATCAAAAATAGAATACCTACATTGTGGTTTCAGTGGAAGAGAAGAGGAGGATGAAGAAGTCACTATTGATAGGATGATAATACCAAAGGCCGATAAGTTCAAATATCTAGGCTCCATCATTCAAAGGAAAGGGAATATTGAGGAGGACATTAATCAGCGCGTAAAAGTGGGTTGATAAAAATGAAAGAATGCTTCAGGTGTAATGTATGATAAGAGAATGCCTGTAGGATTAAAAGATAAAGTTTATCGTATGGAGTTAGACCTACTGTGTTATATAGCTCGGAGTATTGGCTAATAAGAAAGACAACTTCAAATGTTGATGGTAGCAGAAATGAGAATGATCAGATGGATGTGTGGCTATACGAGGGTTAAAGTGGCTTCCATTGAGGATAAGATGAGAGATATTAGGCTCAGATGGTTTGGTCACGTGAAGAGTAGGAGTGTAGATACTCCTGTGAGGAGATGTGAAATTATTAATATCTGTAAAGGTAAAAGAGGTAGGAGACGACCAAAGAAGAGTTTGAACGAGGTCATTAGGCAGGACTTGAGAGCTGTAGGGTTGACGAAGGACATAGATTAGGAGAGAAAATTGTGGCATGATAGGATAAAGATCTTGAACCATATAGAGATAGTTTAGTAGTTGTCCTTTGGTTGCTGCAGAGTAGAATTTGTTATTGGGAGTCTGGAGTGTCTTCGTATTTTTCGTATGTCGTGTTTTAATGCGAGTAGTACCTTCATCTGAGAAGAGATAATATTAGTCTATCTCTCTTTAGCAAGGTATAATACTTTCCTATGCTATATTGTACTAAAGTTTTGCATAGTTACTGTCACATATTTTATTAGAGTTTCTTAGTTCATTCCCTGCTACTTACCTTTAGTTTTTTATATAAAATATTTTCTCAAAATTCTTTTTTATAGGTCTCTTGAAATCAACATCTTTACGGGTAGAGATGCCTTTAGCGATAAGGTTGCCTACATCTGGATCTCCCCAGATCCCGTAAAAGTAGGACCCATACTGAGAAATGGTGGTGTTGTTGAATAAGTTGAAAAAAGTTCGACTCTACATTAAATAAAGCCGTCTTATATTAAAAACTATGAAATGGAAAAAATGGGGTGGGATCACAAAATGACCAAATGAAAAATGGATTGATCACTTGAAACCGATCTAACTAATTTAGAATTGGATTTCAAACCACCCCAAAATCAAAGTTTATATTATACACATGGGAGCACATACTTTGAAAAGAAACATCAATAGCTAAATATCAAAAAAATAAAATATATAATAAATACATCAAAAAATATATATAAATAAAATATAAGAGCCGGTACTCTCAAATGTACCTGATAATTTATCCCCCAAAACCCCTGCTTTTAAGTTTCTCTCGCATATTGAAGCTTCCTGTCGAGAACACCAACGCTCATGCCAGTTAAAAAGAACATGGCCAACAACCAAATGGGCCAACGTGTTTAACCTAGCCCAAACTTGTTTTTAATATGTTTGCATCTGCTTTTTTAGGAGTCCTTTCTTGTCAGAAGGGGCCTGGCTTAGCTGTAGCATGGCATGTAGTTGGATTGTAAATTTTTGAACCGCAGTTCGTAGACAACTGCTCCAGTGATAAATGTCACAGGAGGTACCCTGGGGCGCGGGAATGTTGTATTCACGTAGCTTAGCATATATTATATATAAATACTAGGATTATATCCTTATGATATAACGATATAAATTAAATAATTTTTTAATATATGATTAAGAGAATATTTTTTTTAATAAAAAGCAAACAATAAATTGATGTATTATATTATTTTGTGGATGCAAAAATAAAGCGAGTTTTCTTTCGTTTTTTTCCCTATTAATAACATACTTTTTTCAATTCTTAATTAATATCTAACTCGTATTTTTTTGTTGTATTTGCATCATTAAATCATATATATTTTATGATTAAATTTTATTATTAAATAATAAAAGGCTCGCACGATGGCTATCACTTCTCGGTTGATAAGTATTAGGATCTTGTTGTATATGTTATTGTTGGTACTATGCTATATTGAATTCTACAGACTTGATGGGAGCACCTCTTTTCTAATTTTATTTCATATAAAGTTACCTTAATTATATGTGCTTGAATTTTGATGTTCAGTCTATCTTATTGATTCTTTTTAGTCAAGAAGTTTTTTTTTTTTGTTTGTTTTAAGATATTATGTGATTTATCGTTGCATGAATTTCTTTTTTAAATTTAAAAGGACCATGATTATGTGAAATAACCATATTAATGGTGGGATCAAAAGAGTAAAGGAAAATCATAGTATTTTTAGTAACTTAATGTAGTTTTTCTTAAACTTGGGTTTTATTTTTGAAAATGCATCATATAGTAATGTGAAATGTAACGTGTAAAAAGTAGTTCTACTACAAAATATTCATATGGTAATGTAATATGTGTTACTTACTGGTGAGAATGAATTACGGATATACATAACTTTATTTTTTGGTACGTACGGCAAATATTTAGAGTCATGACATTATCTTAATTATATATTGGAACCTTATTTGAAGGGATCAACTTTAAGTAGGAATTTAAAATTGTGTATATTTTTCTTTTCATTTTGGTACCTTCTCATGTGACTATTGTAGAATAGTTTGCTATATACTTGCAAGACGGGCATTAACCAATTGATGATTAAAATGGTTCTAATTTTAGATTGTAAAATATTTATTTTTATTAGTTTGAATCTATAGTTTTTTTTTAAAGATATGCACATTATTGAGAATTCATAATAATAGAAAGTAAGATAGTATATATAGCTGAATTGGAGCATTATACCTAAAAACACAGAAAATAAGCTAGTTGATGATTTCTAAAATTTTAAAAATAAGGATATCATAGGGAAGGCCTTAACTAAAAGGTGAATTTTTTTCTCCTATAGATTCCTATCGGTTTAATTGTATTCATTGTGCATGCACTTACTTCATATGTTCATTGCTTATTATGTCAATAGCGTAATGGACACCTTTAATATTATTTATTAGTGTTGATGGTCCTTCATATATCCATTGCATATTATGTCAATAATTTGATTAATTATTCCCCTGATCAACAAAGCATGGGAAATTTGTTGTCTGTAGCAACAAAAGACAAATAAGTCTTTGACATTAATATGATCTCTTTGGTGTATAATTATTTAAAAAAACCAACAATAGAAAAATGAAAAAATTTAAAAAAGAAGAAAGGGAGATTAGTAGCAAATGAAGAAATTTTAGTGCCATTTAAATTTAGAAAAACTTTTAACGTTCTTTTTTAGGGTGGAGGAGTAGTACTTATGAATTCAATTATGGTCTATTGTGAGAATGTAGATAAACTACTCTTATATATTAATTTGCCTATTAAATTTAAATTTAAATATGCTAAAAGAACTAATTTTACTATGTGATTTATGAGGGAAAAATATAATATCAAGTGAAATATAAATTGAATAAATCACTGAAATATGTTTTTAATACCATGAACATAAGTTATAAATTTGAAAAGAAACTAAATATTGCACCAATGTAAAGTAGTCATAAGCGAAACCCACAATTACATTAAGTTTCTACTATATTTTATATTATCTAAATTCCATTATGTGACATGCTTAAACAACCAAGCTTTACAATATGCAAAATAAGCTGTCCAATCAACATTCAAGTGCCAACTCATGAAATATTCACTTAAAAATAAATATATAAAAATAAATATACTTAGATTTATATGTCTAATATATACTTGCACCAAAAATAATCTCCAACATACTTCAATCTTTTTTTGGGGGTAACATCTAAATCATTTCTTTATTCTATATTTAAGTTTTTTTAAGATAAAATTCAATTGTCATTTATTCAGAACATCTAATATTAAATTGAATTAAAATTGCATTGATAACTTGCATTCATTTTAATTACATGATATAAGATTTTTGTATTCATATCCGACACGGCATTCTTATCTCAAGTGGTACCTTAGATGGCAGCCTATGTGGCATCTCACATGTCGATCGTATATGAATTCTATCCAACTTTTAATATATATTAGGGTTATACCCTTACGATATAAGGGTGTGAGTTAAATAATTTTTTAATATATTGTTAAGAGAATAACTTTTATTATAAAAAAACAAGTAATAAATTGATGTGTTATATTATTTTATTGATGCAAAAAGTAAAGCGAATCTTCTTTAGTTTTTTTCCTGCTAAAAAATACTTTTTTATTCTTAATTAATATCTAACTCACATTTTTGTTGTATTTGTATTATTAAATCATATATATTTTATGATAAATTTTATTATTAAATAATAGAAGGTATGTGAGAAGTTACCTTATTAAATAGAATTAATATTGTATTAAATTTACATCATCCTACATAACCTTTTCTTTTTATTTTAAATCTCATATAGCATCCTATGTTGCATTAAAGTATCTTCACATGGCTATTCACTCATATGTGGCATCCTATATGGCAAGTTTACGTGTCGCTCATACATGAGTTCAATCCAACTTTTAATATATATATATATATATATATATATATATATATATATATATATATATATATATATATATATATATATATGATATGATATGATATAATTTAGGGCCTTTTTTTTCGTTGGTCTTTTTCAATTCACCAACTTCAATGTACTTCAATCCACTTCAATCAATTTCAACCCACTTCAATAAAAAATATCAACTTTAGCCCACTTCAATCAATTTTAACTCACTTCAATCCATTTCAACCTATCTCCTTCAAAATTTTATTCTCACTATTTTAATCAATATAAAAAATATACGAACTTTAACCAACTTCAACTCACTTCGACCCACTTCAATCTACTTCAACCCACTTCAACAAAAAATACCAACTTTAATCCACCTCAACCCACTTCAACCTACCTCAACCAACTTCACCCTTTTACCAACTCCAATTTACCAAAGAAAAGAACAGGCCCTTAATCATATAAAAAAAATGATAATTCACTGTAGATTCTTTGAAGATTTGAGCATTGCTATAGGTGTTATTTGATGTACATATGAAATAAGTTAGGGCCTATTTTATTCATTACTAAATCCCAATTTATCAACTTCAACTAACTTCAATATATTTCAACCAACCTTAACAAAAGATTCCAACTTAAACCAATTTCAACTCACTTCAACCTACTTCAACAAAAAAATGCCAACTTCAACCCATTATGTAAAAAAATATACCAACTTCTTGCAACTTCAACCCACTTCAACCTATTTCAACCCACTTCAACCAAAAAAACTAATTTCAACCCGCTTCAATCAATTTCAACCAACTTTAACAATTTCCCATAGAACAGGCCCTAGTGTTGTTCATTTATTGGAGGCCCTAGTGTTGTTCATTTATTGGTAAAACTAATCTCTTGTATGTTGTAAATGAGTCAAGGTGGTTCAGTCCGTTCATAACTCAACTCAATTGTTTATAGTGAATGTTTGCTTGACTAGGCTCAGTTTAGCTCGCTACTGTCTTTCAAGGAAAATAAGACATACTTCATAGTTAGAGTTTGAATTAATTTGAATATTCTTATTTTAGTGCCAACGGATATATTTGATCCTTATTACTTTGAGTGGGGAGTTACAATATTTTGAAATTAAAATAAATTTTAATAATTATGTAAAAATTATGATCACCTAAAAAATATATAGGACACGCTCCATAACTTAGACATTGAATTAACAAGGATATCTATATTTCGATCTTAAAACATATACTTAATCTTGATTATTTTAAGTTGGGAGCTATACTTTTTTGAAATTAAAATAAATTTTAATAATTATGTAAAAATTATGATCACCTAAAAAATATATAGGACATGCTCCATAGCTTAGACATTGAATGAACAAGGATATCTATATTTCGATCTTAAAACATATACTTAATCTTGATTATTTTAAGTTGGGAGTTATACTTTTTTGAAATTAAAATAAATTTTAAACTAGTCATGTAAAAATCCGAATAATATAGAAAAGGGTATTTAAGGTTTTGATAGCTAGTTAGGCTCTACTTAAAGGCTTGGATATTGTGTGTGCTTGTTAATCTCTTTGTACACGGCCCTTTGAGTTGTCTTGCATAGGGGTCCAGTAGGTTATGCCTGCTAGCTTATCTTCCATTTAAAACCAAAAAAAATAAAATAAAATAAAAAGTTAGTTTGGTCAGAACTCAACGCAGGTCTGAATTAACTAAGCTTAGTTTAATTTCAACTCGATTAAGATGTTTATCAAGTCAAGCCAAACATAGCAAAACTCGGGCTTGACTCTGCTTCCCTACATACCTGGCATTATACTTTACTTCCATAAGGGCACCCAAAAAAAGCTTTCATTTTCATGCATTAGACCGCCCATGGTATACTTAAGAGACCATCAAATTTGTGAGTCCTGTTCTAATTTGTGCCCATCAAGCAAGAAGAGAAGTATCATCATTAGGAAACTTCACCACTTCAAATTCCTACGTTTTTACAATCTATTTATGAATAAATTCTCATTCAGGAATCAAGATTTTGCAATGCTCGGTTGTTTCGCTAATGGACAAGATGTAAACAATGATATGTTCCGACTTTGATTTCCCTCGTCTTAACAAATTGGCGAGCAACTGACGTTGACAATCCAAAAAAACACTTGCGGCTTTGATTGATTGATTCATACCCTTTTATTTAAATATACGCATGAAAATCTCTGAGCCAAAAAAAGAAAATATACACGTCAACATCTTGGATTGTGAATTTGTGATTGCTCCTGCACGGGATTTAAGTTTGTGTCATCCTTGAAAGAAAACGTATAGCTTTGCCTAGTGTTGTAACACATGCATGATGATGATATTTTTAAAAGGGTTTTCTTTCTTTATTTTATTTTAAAGAGTGAACATTTTTTTCCCTAATTTAGTAAGATAATTCGATTAGGAACTCATATAATTCTTCAAAAACACTTAAATAGGAAAAGATATGAAGGAGGGAAAATGGGCGAAGGTGAGGGTTTAAATGATGGTCATATTATGTGTTACATTGTTCAATTTATATTCTTTTATACTGTACATAATGTGATAATAATAAAGTCGTATGATAAATCTTTTAAAATATCAACGGATGTTTCCCCAATTGTTAGAACAATGTTGTTCTATGATTGAATTTCGATTTGATTTGGATTAGATTATTATTTTGTAATAACGTCAACTTCTTTATTTTTAGACATGTATACTTACTTTAGACTTAGTTAATGGTGGGGATAAAGATGATTATTTTTACCCATATATTGATTAAGTTATATACTCCAATAACTTAGGTAACGAAATTATAACCTAGTGATTAAAATTAAATTCGTAAGCGCTATTAAATTAAATTTCATCATAGCTTTCCAGTCGTATGATCGATGTTTGCCTCACGGTTGATGCCCAAAAGGTAAAAGCAAAAATAAAAATCCTGACCAGGTGTTATTTTTGTGGCTTTTTGGTGCTGTCCGTGCTCACCATTATCTTCTGCTACACGTGGACGTTTATATTGGAATGCTTCTAGTCTGATCTTTGTTAGTTGTTACTTTTTTATATGTGGGAAAAAAGTGAAAATAGCAACACGCACAAATTGGTGAGCTATCCTTTTTCAATCACAAGCTTAATGTGGGCGTCTCTTTTTCTTTTTTTTTTTTTGGGTGGCCAAGAACCAATGAAAATGATCAATTTTTTCTTGGGTTTGCTTTTTAAAGGTTTTGGCATCTGCATTGTATGATCTACTTTAGTTCGCGGTCACTAGCTTTCTTTCTTAAATTAACACAGTACTAAAATACTAAAGTTTACATCCTTTTGACAATAATATGATATGACAATTAAGGGTGTGTTAAGTTGGGGAAAAATTATTTTTCCAAAAAATCATTTTCTATGAAAAATAATTACCCAAGGAAAATAATTTTCCACCTACATTTTCTGCTGTTTGGTAGAATGGAAAATCATTTTCTCGGAAAATCATTTTCTGCTATTTGGTAGAATGAAAAACCATTTTCAAATACCATAATTCTCAAGTGTTTGATACTAATAGGTTAAGCTAATAGATAAACGGTCAATTTAGTCATCAAGCAGTGTTTACAAAGTCATCAAACAGTCACAAAGTCATAATTCTCAACTGTTTGCTCTCCTTACCCAAAAAAGGGGAGACCCAAAAAAAAAAAGAGAGAGAAACATCACTTCATTCAATTGTTCTCCTTGAATTTTTCAAATCAAATCCTTCTCAGTTTGTCGCTCTTCGCTAGAAAGCCCTTTGCAATATTTTCACGCTCTAAGAGGTGATCGAAAGCGCTACTCAAAAAGTGCTCTTCAAACCCTTCGGTTTTCATCACTTCTTGATAAAGAAGGTTGACGTCGAGTTTTGATTTAGATATCTTTTATAGAGCCATAGCGACTTCTGCTATTTGGGTGGAGATATTTTGAATCTAAATCGTTGTCACGGGTTCTCTTTCGACTTTTTCTTGATTCTAATGGTGCACTTGAAGTCAATTGTTTATCATTTTCTTTCACGAACTCATCGTCACTGTCACCTTTTTCTTCCAGATTTACAGCTCCAAGTGATTGTATCTCAACATCATCAAATGACTTGGCACCACTTCCTCGAGCGATATCCTTTCCAACCACAGTAACCATTTCATCATACATATCAATTTTCTTGTTAAGATACTTCTTATAAGTTGGATTCGCCTGTTAAAAGAAACAACAACTGATCAAAACAAGCAACTGACACTGAGCAAGCAAATCTGAACATAGCATACTGTCCTACATCAAGCAATAATGTCCCCCAGCCCTTGTTCTACTTCAAACAATAATGTCCCACACAAGCAGCTCTTGTCCTACTTCAAACAATAATCTGAACATAGCATATTGAGCAAGCAAATCAGTAATGGGCTTCACTAGCATGGGCTTACATAATTTGAGGATGAAATAATACAGCTTTTATTAATGTTGTGCAAAGCAAGTCACAGGAAAATTAAGTCCAACCCAAAGCCCCAAGAATGAAGTAATAGAAGAACGAGAAGAACTATACATATAAGCCTAAAATAAGTAAAATAACCTTCTGAAAAATATACAAGTTGCTACAAACAAGTTCACTGTAGCACGCTCAGTTCATGACAGAACCATGAGTCACAAAGGCGAAGCCCATTTCATGCATAGAAACTATTCCCTCACCTGAGCCAGCAATGGCCCCCTCCCCCCCAAAAATGGAAACAAGAGACCTTCTCTGCTTAGCTTGATGAACAAATAAAGATAGCCATTCAGCCATTCCCCCCGGGAAAATCATGTAGGCTAATGTAAGCCCATTACAGTGAAGCCAATTCCCAAAACTAAGAAACAGCAAATCAGAAGCTACCAAATTTTGCATAATATATGGCTTTAAAAAAGGTCTGGCAATAAGAAACAGCAGATAACATGTATCTCAGTGACAGAAGCTAACACTTGTTGTAGCATGGAAAAAACAATAATTTTCAATCCCATCAACAAAGAAAAGCCATTAATGGCGAGAGCCAAAACTTTTAAATTCAAGAAAATTTCAGCCGAATTCAGAGAAATTGAAACCCTAGATCTAAAAACTTACCTGAAAAATTGAATCTGAATACAGTGGCAAGAGTACTTGGACTGAGACTCGAATACAGCAGCGAGAGTGCTTGAACCGGCTTCCAATAATGGCGAGGGTCAAAACTTCCAAATTCAAGAGAGGGAGTAAGACTTTCGAATATTGCTGAAACTTTCCTGAAGTCGAACAAAATCAGAGTTGTTTTCGAGCCCCAGGAAAATAATTTTACGGCCATTTTCACGAGAAAATATTTTCCTTCTTAGGAGGTAAAATCATTTTCTCCTAAAAATGATTTTTCCCTCCACTTTTTACTAAACAATGTAAAATAGGAAAATCATTTTCCGGGAAAATGGTTTTATCCCCTACCAAACACACCCTAAAAGAAAACGTTTCATCCAAAAAATTCGGGGCTTTAAGACATCCTTGTACAATATTGGATAATGTTTTCCAAACCACTAGGCCCTATTCTTTTCATGAGTATATTGCAGTGTAAAATAGATGGGAGTGGGAAACAGTGGAAAGAAATGGATGGAAATGGGCAGAAGTGAGAAGGAGTGGGCAAGAGTCGTTTGCGGGATGTGGGAGTGGGAAGGAATTGGAGTATTGATATTAGTAATGTTAACGATTTTTGTAATATAATAATTTACTATTATTATTAATTAATTAATAATAACAATAATAATTAATCATAATAATCATTAATAATAATTAAAAATAATAACTGCAACAATAATTCTTATTAATATCAATAAAAATAATTATAATAATTAATATTAATATTATAACTAATAATGATATTAATATTAATAGTAATAATTATTATTAATTATTAATATTAATAATAATAGTAATTATTATGATAACAATTATTATTATTAATGAATATTAATAATAATTACAATAATAATTACTATTGATATTAATAAAAACAATTACTATTATTACTATAAATAATAATAATTAATATTAGTATTGATAATATTAAAAATAACTAAGTACTAATATTAAAAATAATAAACCATAACTAAATTAATAATTAATAACATTACTAACAATAATCATCATTATATTTATTATTATTAATAACAATAAATATTAATTAATATTAATTTATATTTAGTTAATTAAATAATAATAATAAACATCATTATTATTATAAAAATAATTGCCATTAATAATTTTAACAATTAATAATAATTAACAAAAATAATAACTAATAATTATTACAATAATCAAAAATTTTAATTAATAATGAAAATAATAATGAGAGATTAATAATAATTATTATTAAAATTAATAACAATAATTAAACAATAATTATAATAATAATTCTTGTTAATGTTAATAATAATAAGAATAATTATCAATAATATTAATAATAATAATTATTATTAATAATATTAATATTAATATTAATAGTAATAATTTAAATTAGTTTTAATATTGATAATTATTACTGTGAATATTAAAAATAATTCCTATTAATCTTGCTATTAATTAGTAATAATAATTGTTATCATAGATTAATAATAAAAATAATAATTAGTCTTTAATAATAATCATTAATAATAATAATTACAATAATAATTTAAACCAAAAATAATAGTCATAATAATTGTTAATATTAATAATAATAATCAGTAATATTAAAATTAATATTAATAGTAATAATAATTGTTATTATTATAATTATTCTAACAATTACTGTTGTTAATGAATACTAGTAATAGTCACAATAATAATTGTTAATAATAATAATAATAATCATAATAATTATTAATATTAAGAATAATTATTAATATTATATTAATGCTAATAGTTATTAATAAGTATCTACATTAATGAATACAAAAAACAATAAAATTTTATAAAAAGTAATATTATTAATAATCGATAATAATAAAAATAATAATAACCAATGTCAAGAAGAATAATAAGAATACTTATTAATATTGTTAATATTAATTATTATTAATTATTATTAATATTAATAACTTTTATTTTAAAGTTACTTAAATAATAATAATTAATTACTATTATTTTTAATATTAAAATAATTGGTGTCAAAGTTATTATTAATTGATAATAATTATTAAAAATAATTAATAATTAACATAAGCTATTATTATAGTAATAATTATTAGTTCATAACAAATTTAATAATTAATCATTAATAATAATAAGTAACAATAATAATTCCAATAATTATTGCAATTAATAATAATAATAATCATTATCATAATAACTAGTTAATATTGAATTGAAAGTAATATTAATGGTAATAATAGTAATTATTATCAATGTCAATAATCATAATTATTATTATAATTAGGATTATTATTATTAAAGAATATTAGTAATAATTAAAACAAAATAAATATTAATGTTAATAATACTTTTTATTATTACTATTAATAATAATAGTAATTATTAATGTTAATATTAATAATAGTTATTATTAATATTATTATTAATAAATAGTTATTATTAATAATTTTGATAGTAATGGTAATTATTAATTAATAATAAAAATTATAAAAAATTATAAAAAATTATAAAAATTAATAATAACTAATAATTATAATTACAACAGTTATTCATATTAATATTAATAGTAATGAGCTTGATAATTATTAATATTAATAATAATAATTAATATTGATATGAATATTAATAATTAGTAATAAAATAATAGTAATCATTATTATTATAATTATTATTAATTAAAATTAGTAATAATTTCAATAATAATTACTATTTATTTTAATAATAGCTATTATTGTTACTATAAATAATAATTATTATTATTAGTAATATTAATAATAACAAAAATATCTAGTGAATAATAATAAATATTAATAAAAATGACAATTAATAATTTTAAAAATAATAATAATTGTTAACAGTATTAGTAATTATAATTAATAAAAATAATCATTAATATTAATAACTTTTATTTAATAATTATTTAACAATAGAAACAATTAATTGTAATAATAATGATTAATCATTATAATTAATTCATAATAATGATTAATTAATAATAATGATAATAATCACTCATAATGATGATAATAATTAATGTTATTAATAATAATAATTAACAATAATAATTCAAAGATAATAGTTATTGATATTAATAATAAAAATTATAATAAAAATAGGTGAAAGTGTATAGAAGTGGAAAGAAGTGGCATTTATTTTAAGGAGCGGGAAAGAGGGAGTGGGAGTGAAAGAAGTGAGAAAGAGTGAAAATAAGTGGAAAAGAGTGAGAATAAGTAGGAAGCAGTGAGGTGGATTGATTTACCCATGAAAAGAACAGGGCCTAATTAACCTCCTTGCTCCTTAGTTTAAGCTTGTTATCGTATACTTCAGACTCTGTTATATGAGTGCTAAATATTATATACTACCACAAACATATGCTCCCATATATTATACAAATAAACTTTTTTCAGTGTGTATTATCATATTTTATTTTTTAATATATATTTTTTACGTGATCATTGAAAGCTAGTATGTGATTTCATGAGCATGATACTAATTTTTTAATTAAGGGTGATAACCAAGGGCGGAGCTACATTGGGGCAAGGGGGTCAATTGACCCCCCAGCTTTTTAGGGGAAAAAAATTAAATATGGGATTTTTTGTGGATAAAAAAAATGTACATATATCAATTCATTCAGGTATAATTCACAAACTCGTTCTTGCCTGCGTTGTTGGTTGCCCCTTCCTTGTCTCAACCGGTCGCGAGTTCGACTATTGCTAGTTGCTTCCAGGCCCTTTGTATATATATTTTTTTTTTTGAGTTTTGGAACTTTATTTCTGGGCTGCCCACTTACTCGACTGCCAGACCCAACTCTCTCTATTGCTCACAGGCGCCAGCCCCTGCCCACTCTCTCTCTCACTCTCTGACTCTGAGGTTAGCCGCCGGCCGCTGCCGCTTGCCGGCCATCAGGCC
>JAKOGI010001658.1:160000-192500 GCA_029747015.1 Carnegiea gigantea
CAAAATATTGTTTTCTTTAATTTTTATTATTCGATAAAGTAAGTTTTGATGTCACGATGTAGCGTGTGTGCTAGCGTCTGACAAACATTGACACCAGTAAAATTTCAGCCTTCTACTAGCGTTCCATCTTTTGTCTGCCAAATGCGTCCTTGGTCTTGAATTCTTATTATGTCTCTTTGCCACAAAGGTGAGAGGCCTGTTCTTTTCATGGGTAAATTACGTGGGTAATAGGGTGAAGTAAGTTGAAGTAGGTTGAGGTGGGTTGAAATTGGTATTTTTTTTGAGGTGGGATGAAAGAGGTTGAAGTGGGTTGATATAAATTGAAGTTGGTTGAAGTTGATATATTTTTTATGTGGTAATTGAAGTGGGTTAAAATAATCAGAACGTAATTAATGTGTGATAATTTATGAAGTTATCAAAATTTTGTGGAATTTTTGTTTATTCTTTTTTATTTTTTATTTTTTATTTTTTATTTTTTATTTTTTGTTTTTATATTTTTATATTTTTATTTTTTATATTTTATATTTTATATTTTTATTTTTTAATTTTTAATTTTTTAATTTTTTAATTTTTTAATTTTTAATTTTAAATTTTAAATTTTTTTATTTTTTTTGAAATTTTATGTAGCTTTTGTTTGAAATAAAACTAAAAAGATAAAAAATTTAAAAATAAATACAAAAAATTTAAAAAACACAAAAATACAAAAATAAAAACTAAAAAAAATAAAAAAATAAAAAATAAAAAGTGAAATATAAAAAATAAAAAAATAAAAAAAATTTAAAATTAAACAAATTAAAAAATAAATAAAAATTAAATACAAAAAGTAAAAAATAA
Source organism: Carnegiea gigantea (assembly GCA_029747015.1). NCBI lineage: Eukaryota > Viridiplantae > Streptophyta > Magnoliopsida > Caryophyllales > Cactaceae > Carnegiea > Carnegiea gigantea. The sequence continues at coordinate 160,835 of JAKOGI010001658.1, forward strand.
AATTAAAAAATTAAAAAATTAAAAATAAAAATTAAATACAAAAATTAAAAATAAAATTAAAAATTATATTTAAAAAATTAAAAATTAAAAATTAAAAAATTAAAAAATTAAAAATTAAAAAATTAAAAAATTAAATATAAAAAATTTAAAATTTAAAATTTAAAATTTAAAATTTAAAATTTAAAATTTAAAAATTTAAAAATAAAAAACTAAAAAAATACCAAAATACAAAAATAAAACAATTCCAAAGTACGATAATCTACAAAAAAGTAGTATAGTGAACTTTTTGGTGCAAGAATGATTAAATCTCATATGATACTTTATAAATTATTAAAATTATGAAGGGGGTGAGTTGAAGTTGGTTGAAATTGGTATTTTTTTTTTCAAGTGAGTTGAAATAGGTTGAAATAAGTTGAAGTGGCTTGAAGTGAGTTAAGATTGATAAATTACAATTGATCCACGAAAAGAACAGAGCCCTAGTCTTCCAAATGTTGCATGCATTCTCATAAAACCTCTGCCCACCTACTAATTACCATTTCCTAATTCGCTAACCCATCAGGCAATCACCCTTCCCCCCCCCCCCCCCAAAAAAAACAAAAAAAGCAAATTTAATGATGACATGATTAAGACACGTGCGAGTAGATTAACGTGATTTTTCTTTTCATTTAATATTTTTTTATTAACCATTGAGTGCTTTAATTTACATTAATGTTACTACATATTCAACAACAACAACAGTAGTAGTAGTAATAATAATAATAATAATAATAGTCGTAGTAGTAATAAGAAGAAGAAGAAGAAGAAGAAGAATGATATATATGTCCTTTTTGTCATTTTATATTCATAAGCTAATTGAAATGCTAATTTAATCGAACACATTTCTATGATCAACTAATTAAATAGCTATTAGCTAACAGTTAAAACACAAATGTTATCTGCTACTCAATAACTATTTGCTATTTAATCTGCTAATTTTGTCCATCAAAGTCTAAGTTGGATAGAACCGTTCAAAATTGTTGTGCCTTAACATTTTAAAAAAATGGGGTCATCGATTATCAAAGTATAGTTCAATTCATTTAACAAGCATAAGCCGTTATCAGTAACAATGACTAATTAATAGTATTACAGGGTAACAATTCGACCATAACTATTTTTCAAAGTCGGAGATTGGCTCATACATTATGGGTGTAACGTAACTTCTTGCCCCAAAATCTAAAGGATAGCAGCTCTTCTCAACTTACATCTATCTTACCTGCTGAAAATATGTTGGGAGGAACCTTTTTAAAAAAAAGGAATATCCTATATATATTTTGCTTTTTATAGGACTTCAAAAAGAAATGATTAAAGCTGTCATACATTGACCCAAGTGCAAGATATGACAAAAAGATAACATATGTTGACCTCCAAAATATATATTGAGTTGGAAAGGAAAACAACAGGCATTCCGAGTTAAAAGTCTCTCAATTTATAATTTTCCATCAATGGCTGAGTTAGGTCATTTTCATTAAATTTGCAAAATTCCTTCCAGGCAACTTTGGCCACCAACTAATCCCATTAGTTGGAGCCATGCTAGCTTCCACATTTGGAGGAGCATTGTCAAATAGCAAATTAAGGAAAACCATGCCACTTTGTGAAATCATGCCAATATTGCAAAGTTTTATTCATTAATAACGGTAGCTGATTGGATCGAATGTCACTTTATAAGTTATAAAAAAACTTCATCAGCACTATTTTGTTTATTAATTTATTTTTTTTAAAAAAATTTGCTTATGAGAAGTGACTCTTAATCCAATTATATAACCTATAATTAAGTTTGACAAATCGTTTTGTAGAATTGATTATGATTTCAAAAGTCTCTTGCTTTCTTATTTTATTACTAGTCTGCTACTTAGCAATGCTCCACTTAGTCCACTAAAGTCATGAAGTTCCAACAAAAGATTAATTAGTTGATGGCCAAACATGCATGAAGTGAATATTGGAAACTTAATGAAAAAGACTTAAGTTAGTTATGTCTGTTCTTTTTCGTGATAAGATGCAGCTGTAAACTGTAAGAAAATGTAAGGAATTGTAAGAAACTGTAAGAAGATGTAAGAAGCTATAAGAAGATGTAAAGAACTGTAAGAAGCTGTAAGGAGTTGTTGAATTATTAAAAAATTATATAATATAATTTTTAGATACGTATGTATAATTGTTGGTCTTTAATGTATGAATTATGAAAGAAATTATTTCATAAAATAAATTACGTGTATCACTGATATTTATAGAATAAATTTTATAACATCACTAAACAAATTATATTTTAACATTGCAGAAACAAATTATTTTTCCACAATTATTGTTTTGGATAATAAAAAATAATATTAAAATAACATAATTAATGAAAATAAACCTTTAAATAAGTCAATTAAATATCAATAAGATAAAATTAAGCCGACAAATATGTAGAACCAAATATGTTCCACACTTAAGGTGATTTTTTGATACTAATATTAGTTTCACCTCTCTGTAAGAAAATTTAAAAAATAATAATTTTTCTCAACAAAATTGAACAGAACCCTAAAATTGAAATTCTATTTGAAATAAACATTTTAGAATTAAATTCAATCTAATGTTAAATTGTACGTTGATAGCAACCAAGTTGTCATGGATAAACTTTGCGATGAAATAATTGCATTTCGTCATCTACTGTTTGACTATTTTCATACATGATTCACGTCGAAACACAAACATAAATGCGATTTTTGTGTTATAATTATAAAACGCATTGACTTAGTTTCTCTGTCATGGCATATACGCATCATGTCGAAACTCAAATATAAATACACATTGTTAAATTCTGTTTTTATGTTTATATAAATCTTATATTCATAAAAAAGCTGTAAGATTTTTTGTATTGGTAGTATATAAAAAAAAATATATACATATCTCTATAAATATGAGAAAACAATAGGTAAAAGTTGAATGTTATAAAAAAATATATAAGGAGATGTAAAAAGATGTAAGAAGATATAAACAGATGTAAGAAGATATAAAAAAATGTAAGGAGATGTGAAGAGATGTAAGGAGTTGTAAGCTATAAGTTAAGTCTTTCAATCGCAAAAAAGAATATGGCCTATATGGGAAGTCATAAAAAGAGACCTAACTTTGGAATATTGTTCTTGTGTTAATTCCTTCAATAAACACCAAATCTTGTCTAGAGCTTTTTATCCTAGAGTTCAAAAAGCTTTTCAAGGTCTCATAAAAGAGTACCAACTGAGATTTTCTTATATAGCATGCGAGGAGTCAGTCTCCCATTTAGATCGACGATCCTTAAATCGGGCTTAGAAGGAGGCATCTCTCTTACGAAGGGAGGTATTTCCATCAAGCCAAGTCATGGACCTAGTTTCAATCCCCTTCTCTTAACCATATACAACTTTAATATATATATATATATATATATATATATATATATATATAGCCCTAAGTATGTTTTGTAGGGGTACAACGCTTATCCTTTGAAAGGAAAAGAGAGTAAAAAAGGATTATTATAAAATTTAGATCTACTCAAAATAATTTAGATAAATAGGTTGACCCATTTGATAAACGGATTAGTCTCATATTAGTCTTAAAAATAATTTAGATATACTCAAAATAAAAAATAACATATTTTCACACTAAACAGTCAAATCATGTCAGCTTCGGATTAGACTTTCTCAACTCTACTGGCAAGTGGATATGGATTTAACTCTATCTAAACATTAAAATATAGCTGAACGTTAAGAGTTAACAGTAAGAAAAACGAATAATATGCAAACTGAGTATGTTTTCAATATTAAATGATTGCCCCACAGTGATCAGAACGTGTAGGACAAACCCAAGGGAAAAAAACACACACACAAGTCAATACTCTGAAATATCAGTGTAATGGAGAAAGATGTTACTGATTGCTTTTGAATTTATCATTATGCTATCAGGATCATGATAATGTAGGTTATCTAAGTGTCTTATCTTAATCTAAATTAGTATATTATATAATTTAAAATCATCAAATTTTCAGTAGTTATAATTAAAATAGAAATGTGTAGTATGCGTTAGTTACAGTGATAGGTGCAAAATGACACTTTAAATCTTTAAGTAGATCATATATCTGTAAAGATGTATCATACATGTAAATTTATCATTATTGAAAGTTATGAATAGAAAGGTGATTTTACAGAATGTATAAATTATAATACCTTTCTAGTCTCCACTGTGCAATTACACTAAATTTTTTCAATTCAGTAGATGATAATTAATACGAGCACTTCTATGGCAAGACCACTCATGATTAATAAGTATCTTATGTCAAGAAAATTATCATTTTACTATCAACAATAATGTTCCCATTAGGAAAACTTTTAAGGGGTATGTGAAAGTTATATACTATAAGATATCGACTTGTGTGGGGATGCTAACTAGTTTCACCTATAAAATTTGTGGCAAGGTGTTACCAACAATTTTAAATATTTTGACTTTTGAAACTATCTTTTTATAAACTAATATTATATAATTACATGAACAAATATAGGATGACGGTTCTTCCACAATCCTAATTATCAATGTAGTTTTTAGCTCTATCTGTATGTCTTTTAGTTCTACTGTCACTTTGTATGTCTTAGTTGTAGTGTGTTAGTGATGAAATGGAATAATGACTATCTTATTTTAGGACGAGCAGCACAATAAAGCTTAGGAAGTCCCTAGGGCCTTATATATGATATTGGTAAACTTTATGCAAAGCAATTGTCCACATAATCCTTGCGTTGGATAGATGGTTTTTAAATGCGAAGAGATTAAGTTATATTAATTGATTTTTTTTTCGCAAGAAAGAAAGCGATAATTTTATTAAAAATTAAAGAGTCATTCGGCATCCACAATATAAGTTCAAAGAAAATAAATACAATTTTCCTCATAAAAATAAAATTCTAACTTCACGAAATCTAACTTGGTACATACTGAACGTTCGTTTTCCCACGTGAATCGTCGTCTTTCAAAAGTACAACATAGGGAAGAGATCCATAGATTCATCATTTTCTTCCTTATATTGCAAACTTGTTGATCTAGTGTAGATTCACGAACGAAATATTGATCTCGTATGAGAAATTGTACTTGAATCATCGAATTTCATTGAAGAGTCTTGCTGCAACTTTCACATTGTTCATCCCAAACATGACAACGAAAATAACAGTAAACAACACATAACCAAGATAAAACGAAATACTTCCACGCAATTGTAGAGACGAAATCTCACAATTGGAGAGACAAATCATAATAAAGATAAAGAAAACAGTAATTAAACATATAAATAGATTAAAAGGGAAGAAGAGAAGGCTGGGAATGATCATTAAAGATCATTTCCGGTCTTTAATGGCTTGCTTAGGAGAAGAAGATATTAATTGAATTATTATATATGATATGTATATGTATAAAAGTACTTTTTTTTGTCACAAATATTTTAGATGAGATTGTTTTTTTCTAAAGATGGCAATTGATTTATACTTGGTTCAACTGGCAATAAATGATATGTAACATGAATTGATGCAATTATATAAAGGAGGTAAAGTTTTAATAGATGCAACTGAAGGTAGACTTGCCTTTAATTTCTCATCTTGTTCATTAATTTTATACTCAAAAAGTATACTGAATTAGCATTTTTTTTTTTCTAATTCTTTGAATTCTTCAATTATACTCATTAATTACTCGATGAGGGTTATAGAAATTCGCTACATATGCCTTCTTCGGAATTCTCTCATTACTTATGACGTATGACTAATCAAGTTAAGTTAATTAGGTTTTGTTTTCCGAAAAAAAAAAGGCTCAATAAATTAGTATATGATATTGAATGAAGAAATAAATACTCTAACACGAGGCAAGAATATTTTCCAAGTGGTTTACTGGTTGGCCAAACTGCTGAAAGGTATCTCTGAGTTTGACACCAGGGTTTTGCTGATCCACTTTGAACAGTGGATTTCTTAGTCAACAATCCATATTTTCACAAAAATGACAAATCAGAAAATAAAATAAAATAGCCCAAAACAAAAGACAAAGAAAATAAAATAAAGTAACGATTATAAAAATCCCACTGCCAGGGATCCCGTAGGAACATCCATCAAGAATCCCGTTTTCACTGGTTTTATTACAAACCACGAATGCTGACCAACTCGTTCAGGTCAATATGCGCTATGCCTTTGCCAAGCTAATAAGCAAGTAAGAAAAGAATTCTGGAACTAATGTAACTATTAAGCATAAGGGTTTTGACTATATTTTGGTTAAATTATTATATAGAACGAGTTACATATAAGTTTAAGTGAGTTCCAATTCAAAATTACTTAACAATATATAGATCAACCAACTAACATATATACACACTTAAGGCCCATTAGGGTTGTTCGTTTTAGTGGTTGTACGGAGCGGTTAGCAGTTGGGAGCAATTATAGCGGTTGTCAACGGTTAAGAGCGGTTGTGATTAGCAATTAGCAGTTTTGAGCAGTTAGAAGTGGCTGTGAGCAGTACTTGAGAGACTGTTGGATTAATGTTTGTAATATAATGGAGCAGTTGCGAGTGGTTGGGAGTGGATGAGAGCAGTTGGAAACGGTTGAGCACAGTTAGAAACGGTTGAGCTTAGCAATTAGCGGTTGGATTAGCAGTTGAGATTGGGAAAATGCTAAAACGAACAGGCTCTTTATTTGTCAAATTTTGACACAACCTTTCATTTGTCAGCTATTCACAAGACCCAACAAATAAACACAATGCTAATCAAATAAAGGCAGTTAAAAAAAATTCAAGAGTAACCTACTCATATACCATGTTAAATTTAATTTGTATGAATTAGGCCTTAAACAAACAAACAAGCAATGCATATAAGTCAAAGTATATTTCAACCCGAAACCAATTGACAATGGATAGAGTAATTTACTAACTTATGTATATACTCAATGCCTCCATGAAGTCAAGCTGTGTTCGATCTTGATTTGTCATTGTCCCCCAAACAAGATCCTGCCATGTGCTAGGCCTTGTTAACAGTCCATGCATAAGGGCGCATGTGAAGATTATAAATCGGACATTGTCCGACATTAAAAACATAAAAAGTCTGGAGTATGTATGTAAGTTAGAGAGTTACTTTACTCATTGCTAATCAATTTTGAATTGAAACTTCACTTGGATTTATATGCATATTTTATTTGTTTAATGTCCGATTTATAAAAAAATTTAATCATTAGATCAGAGTCTACTGTGCAAGAGGTCTCAACAATCCCCATATCGAGGTATAGATTAATATTTTTCTGAACCAACAATTTTGGGAAAATATTTTGAGGCTCATCCAAGGTTGGGCAAATATTTTCGACCTGGAACCAAAAGTGACCAAACTTGACTTTTAAAATTACATCAAGTACCTTAAATTTTAAAATTTTTTTTTAAAATCTCAATACCTAAAAAATTACTTTCAAAAAATAATTAAAATAATTAAGCAAATTAACAATTAATTGATCTATTTAACTGTGTTTAATGCTTTGAATCATCATCGACTTGCCTTGATCCTAATTATTCACATATTGTTCACTCGCCAAAAGGAACCACTTCAGTAGCATCTCAATTAAACTATATTACTAATGTAATTTTAGAATTAAGAGTCAATTTAGCAAAAATTAAGACTGAAATGAAGGAGATTAAGAAGCAATTGTCCATAATCCATCTTTCCTTAGTTGACGAAATTAGACATATCGGAGAATCTACTTTAAGTGTTAATACTCAATTTCAGCATAAATATTCTTTCTGAAACCCACAAAACAAAAATATATTTCCTTTCTATAAATATTTGAGCATTGGAAAAGAGACAAGAATAGTGTCTTGAATTTAAATACCACATGGACTACAGGAAATTTCTTAAATTACATCGAGCATAGTTTTTCTAGCACTGTATCAGACTGGTATGATTCATTAAATCAGGATGGTAAAAATGCATTAAGAATGATGAAAACAACTGCTGTGATTTTTGTATGTAAGGAAATCAAAGCTGAATTTCTTGGAGCTAAACTTGATTATGAAGAAAAAGTAAGAGAATGGCGAAAAGATATCAATAACATAGAATTATGGGATATGAGATATCTGGAGAATTATATTACTAAATTTAGTCAATATTATTACAAAACTAGGCATAATGAAACAAATCTTGGTATGCTTTTTGACAAACTACCATATACAACCTATTCTATAATCAATGAAAAATACATTGCTTGGCTTGAGAAAGCAAACGTCATTGATACTCTTGGTACAAGAATATCTTATTTAAGAAAATAGGTCAATGATCAATGTCTCGATCTCCAAAAATAAAGAAAATGAAGAAATAATTTCTAACATCTTGGGATAATCCTCTCAAATGGGAAAAGAAACCTGAGAGAAGAAGAAAAAAAAATTATAAGAAAAAGAGCTTTAACAAGCCAAGAGGAAAGAAATATAAAAGAAAATATTATAACAAACTAAGCCCTAAAAATGAAGATTTTTAAAAAACGCCGGTTATTGTCCTATCGGAAAAATTAACTGTAAGTGTTGGACATGTGAAGACACAGGTCATTATGTAAACGAATGAAAAAATAGGAAGAACACCACATTTATCAAAAGCTTGGATAGTTTAGATTATTTTAAGCTTAGTGAGGATCTAACCCTAAAAAACAATAAGGAAATTGTAGAGATTGTACGCGGAGATGAATATGAAGAAAGTAATTATGAAAAAACTAGTTATATAATGGAAAGTGGCTTAATTAGTCTTGGTGATCTTCAAGGAGAAGAATTTATTATAAATAATGAGAATGAAGAGGTCAATGGAGATTTAATCCTCCCTATATTTCAGAAAGACACGATCTACAAAGGATTCATCTTTTAATTAAAGAGCAAGTATATATGTGAAATGATGGAAGGAGATTTAGAGATAAAAGACTATGAGTATGATATGGGAGAAGTTAATCTTCTTAATTGGAAAAACATCTTTAAACATAATAAAGATAGAAAGTATAGGTATATCTATATTAGAAGTGTCCAAATACAAATTACTCCTTTATGTTATTGTGGCAACGATATTAATATTTATGCTTTACTCTGTCATATCATGCATACCAAATTTAGTATCACATTATCATAAGAATTAAGACCAATTTATGTAATGGATTTGTAGGATTCAATTACCGATCTAGATGTTATATAAGCCTAAAAGATGAATTGATCAAAAACTTCCTATCCCTTAAGATTAAAAACAGTTGGGATGAACAAAAAAAGGGGAAGATACACACTAAGAATATTTGGAAAAATAATCTACAAATTAAATAACACTAAAGATCCAAGAACTAAGGTAATAATGATAGATAAAAAAAAATTTTAAAGTCCTACTCCTATCCCAACAATCTAAAGGATAAAATCCAATCCTTCTTATATAAATATCGACAGGCCTTGGATATCTGGCTTTACCAATCCCATAAAAATCAATAAGAAAAATATATTAAAAATTGATGAAAACGGTAAAATTACCATTAAATCCCAACTATTAAGAAACATGAGTATAAGATCGAAATTGAAAGAAGGGTCTCCTCAGCTAAAGAAGAGCTTAAAGAAGATGATATAATTAGCATAACTGATAAAATGAGTAGAATAAATTTTGAACCCGTAAGACACAGTATACACCGAAGTATGAGTCTAGATGGAAAAATCATTGGGTACAAAATAAGAACTATTTATGAGCCAATCTATGAGGATAAATTAGTTTAAAATATGAATATGGAGATATGCTATGAAGTTACCAACATAAATTCTAATAGCATCTACATCCCAATAAATGTATGTTTAGAGGGATATAATAAATACGAATTGTGTAGTTACATAGATAGTAATTATTCTGTCTATTTTAAAAAAAGATCTTTATTTTCAGAATTCATGTGGAAAAAAGCAAATAATCCTTTACAAGTAAGGGCTGACAATAACATAATGAGGCATACAGAAGTCAAGCAGGGTTATTCATTGAAATCGGAGGAGTCCATTACATTATACCAATTTTATGAGCTACTAATTAATCCTCTCATGATATGATTATTGGAAATCATTTTCAAAGATTATATTCTCTGCACATAGACCATAAACCAAATAATATTTACAATTCTCAGTTTCCATTGAAAAATTAAGTAAGACTTATACTTATCAGAAGATTGAGTTTACACACAATCAACGTGGTGAGAAGGCAATGTCTGAACAATGTAAGATAGCATTAATAATCTCACTAGTTGAGTTATCTAATAAAGAGTAGATTGTTGAACAACAAGAATAATTATGCAAAGAACTTTACTCTGATAATCTTCTAAAACTTTGGGATAAAGATAAGACATTCACAAAAATTACTTTGTTAAATCCCAACACTATTATCCGAGTCAAACAAATAGTGTATACATACCAGGATATCCAATAATTTGATAAGCAAATCAAAGAGCTATTAGATAAGCGGTTAATCAGAAACAGTAAAAATCCTCACACTAGTGCCGCTTTTATGGTAAGAAATCATGCTGAAGAGAAAAGGAAAAAAGTTAGAATGGTAATCAAGTACAAAAACTTTAATGATAATACTTTCTTTGATGTTTATTATATTCTTAACAAAACAGTTCTTTTTAATAGAAGTCAATGAGCCTCTTGGTTCTCAAAAATAAATTGTAAAAGCAGATACAGGCAGGTGAAAATGGATGAAGAAAGTATTCTTTCAATTGGTTTGTGCCCCTCAAGGCCATTATGAGTGGATAGTAATGTTATTCGGTCTAAAACATGCACCTCAAATATTTCAAAGAAGAATGGATAACATATTCAAAGAGTTTAATCATTATTGTTTAGTTTACATCAATGATATCATTGTCTTTTCCAAGACCATAGAACAACATAAAGATGATGTCCTAGCCATCACCCAGAGATGTATTGATCATGGCACTATTTTTGGTAAGAATAAGCGCATTATGATGAATAAGAAACTGAGTTTTTAGTTCTGGAGATAAAAGATGGATAAATTGTCCTACAAAAACATTTTCTAGAAAAAATAGAAAATTTTCCTAAAATGATTGAAGATAAGAAGCAATTAGAAAGGTTTCTTGGATGTCTTATCTATACTTTAGATTTTAATAAAGATTTAGCTAAATTGAGAAAACTATTACAGTGGAAATTTAGGAAAGAAGTAAGTTGGATATTGACCCCTAACAATTCAAAGATTGTTCAAAACATCAAAAAGGTGTGCGAAAACCTTCTTGTTCTTAATTTACCTAATAAAAAAGATGATTAATTCTTGAGACATATGCCGGTAATGACACTGAAGTGTAGTACTCAAAATCAAGAAATGAGAAAAACTTTACAAATATTACAGTGGAAGTTTTAAAAAAGTAGAATGCAACTATCCTATGATGAAAAAAGATCATGAGGGAAATTGAAAAGTTTTTAATCTTTTTAGCCCCAAAACCTTTTCTTATTCGAATTAATTGTAAAGGCACACTCAGTTTTGTGAAAAAGAATTTAACAAACATGTAAGTGCTAGGGATACTTCTATGTTGGCAATCATGGTTCAACTAGTTTTTTTCTCTATTAAAGATATGGTGGGATCTAAGAATTTTCTAGCAGATATTTTAACTCGTGAACCCGCTAATGGCGATTGTCAAAGCAAAACTCCTGTCGAAAAAGGAGGACATTCAAACTAAAATGCCATTATTACTAAAATGGGTTTCTCCTTCGAGTAGAATCCTTATGGATATTTTGAAATTTTATAAAAAAAGGTATATCATGCTTGGGACTATTGTTTCCTACCTATCTAATAGTACAAAGATTCAGCCTTTTAGAGTTACAAATAAGTTACCTAAGGTGTCGTTATGATATTCAAGAAAAAATAAGTTCCTATTTTAAGAAAAATGGTTCAACGAATGGTATGCAACCTACATCGACGACTACCATAATTGTTCTTATTATAATTGGGAATCATAGAGCACTACGATCTTCTTTAATGACAAATTTGGAGTTGCTGATGTTAATTTCCCAACAAATTCAATCTCTTTGAATGACTACTGAGTTAAAATTTACCGCAAGTACACAGTATAGTTGTAGCTAGTAACCGGCAAGTACGGGTCGTATTCTAAAGGAAGTTGTGTTTCCAAGTACCAAAGCTAACTTAAGCGTATCAATCTAGGCCCGATAGAGGGTGAAGGGAATAATGACTAAACTACTAAAGCGGGCAAACAAAAAGGGATGAAATTAAAGAGAGAAACTCTAAATTCTAGCATAAATAAGATGGGTAAAGGCCTAAACAAGATCAAATAACCATCAAGAGGCTAATCATAATCAAAGATCACAAATCTAATCACAATAAACATCAAAACATAAGCAAAATAAAGAACTAATAAACTAGTAAAGAAACTAAAAGCACGAAATTAAAGAGAGAAAGAGGAGAGGAACTTATGCTTGAATCTTAAAATCGATCGATCTTGTACAAAGTATACATAAACTAAACCAAAATTATTCTCCCCATAATGGGTTTTCGGAGTGGGAGGAGGAAGCCTAAATTGTACACCCCAAAAACCTAGGAAAACCCCCCCAAAACATAAGCTCAGAAATGGCTTTTATTGCGAAAATTGGTAGGAGCACCGCCGTGGAAAATTTCTAGGCTCATAATGCACGACCATGCAAAAGTGCACCGCCAGCCATGCAACTCTGTAGAAACTTTCTGCCTGAGGTACACAGCCATGCAAAAGTACACAGCTGTGCAACTCTGTAACTCTTAATTCTTGGTTTCTTGGTCTTCCTGCCAACTCCTCGAACCTTTTGTTTGTCCAAAACTTCACTCCTTGCTCATATTCCTTCCAATTATGACCAAAATACCTACAAAAGGGAAATTAGTCTAAACAAGAACGATTACAAGTAAAGGAGCACAAATATGATCATATTCTTAAATAAATTGAGGAGATATGAAGAGGAAAGTGATGAAATCAATGGCCCAGAAATAGCAAAATTAGAGATTTATCAACTCCTCCACACCTAGCTTTTGCTCGTCCTCGAGCAAAATAAAGAAAAACTAACCTAAGGACCTAACTTACTTTCGTAAGAATCACGGTTATATTTAGGGTATGCAACAAGCCCTTTAAACCTCTTGGTTCCCTTAAGTGGATGAGTGAGGTCTTGTGAGAGTTCTCAGAAGATATACCCACAAAATCTTGAAAAAAGAGAAATAAAAAGGAAAAGAGAAATAGAAATAGAAAAACTATTTGGATTTATAAATGAAGAACATAAATATACAGGGGAGAAGACCGTACACGTTCTAGCTAACCAAATTACTCATGCAATAAAGATATCAACATGCATATAACAGAATATACACAAAAAGACTCTCTATCCCCATGAATGATTTCAAGGCACTAACTTTTCACACACTGTACATCAAAACTTTGAATCCATCCCAATGCCTAGTTGCTAGTGTATCATCATCCTGTGACTTAGGCTTACCATAATCAAACTCAATAATATTTGACTGATACAAACTATATTATTGACTTATTAACATGGAAAAAAGCTTTTCCAGTGGCGCATGCCTCAAATGGATACTTGTCATTCCCTACTCTTTTTCCTTTTGTTTCTCTTTTTTTTCTTCCTTTTCTAAATGTGAAATGCAAACAAAAAATAAAAGTATTTGCGTATTAAGATAAGTGGGAGAGCCAATCATGAAAAATTAAGACCCTAAGATAATGATGATGGTATAAATAAGGACTGGATTGTATAGGTATATGAACTATTGCGGTTAGAATTGGAGCTTAGAATGACTCACTCAGGATAAAAATCTATCATGCACATCACAATTATACACAAGCCAAGGTATAGGGGATCAAAACCAATTAAAATAGTACAAAACTCCTCCAAAACAAGTGAGAAACATAAAATCTTTTTGTTTTCGAAAAATTTTCCTCTTTTTTTTCTTTTCAAAAGATTGAAGTACGACTTCTCTTTCCCCGCAGCTAGATCTCGCAATGTTCTCATTGGGAGTCAAGAAGCTACCACACCAATGAGACACATATGTATAGAAAACAATCCTAAAATAATATATAAAAATAAAGGCAAACAAGAAAAAGGAAAAGAAAAACAAAACAAAAGTATATACAAAACAAAAGTATATACAAAACAAAAATAAAGAAAGAGAAAGAGGGAATAACTTTACCAGGTTAGATGTTGGGTACAACTAAACTACTACCTCCCTAAGACGATGCTTCGGAAGGTTGGAGGAGCATTAGCCACTCCTGCCTATCTTAAGATCCAAGCCACCAATTCAGATGCCGTCAAAGCTCATAGAAGCTTATCGAACGCCTGAGCATGCAACTCAGATGAATGCAAGTAAAAGCACCGAAACATGAATCTAGGAATGATAGTAAGTATTTTTCTAAACTTATCAAATGGCTCGGAAAAATCAGTAGAATAATTGAATGCAATAGTTAACATGATTTTTCCAGGCATGTCCTTTAGGTATACACTATAAGGATCAAGGGAAGGGTTATACCCTCTAAAAGTACCTGGGGACTCAGAACAGTCAACCTCATTCCCCTCAAGCACCGCATGAGAATCAATTGGTGAGAGATCACAACACTTAGGAGAAGGGGAGGGTAGTGAACATGAAGGAGAAGCATGAAAAATATTGAGGGAAGCAGGGGATACATGGTTAAAAGATTAGGACTAGGTGAAACTGCAACCATAACATCCACACATGACCTCCCTGTGAGAGTCTTAGCGAGATCATGCACCTCAATTAAAGCATCTCCTGACTCACAACATATATCATCCTCATAAAACACTAGCATTAATACAAAATGGCCCATCTACCTCGAACTCCGTCGACTGAGCTAAAGGGAAAGGTAAATCAAGAAACGTCGTGAGAAATAGAGTATTGTTCCTAGGGGTACTAGGTAGGAATGGAGCAATAAGGGGTAAAGTAGTTAAGGGTCAAGTACTTCCTCTAGTCTAGACTCTAGAGTAAGAAAAGACACACCATCATTATACAAATTAACATCAAGCTTAGGGAAACTAACCTTAAGGTCGTACTAGGTCATACTCCTGTATGCAATTAACAAACTTAACTTGTTGCTCATTCATTGTCTCTATCATGTTGGCAAGCTTAGCAAAACTATCAGCAGAAATACGATAAGGACAAGAATTATTGTCATAGTCAAAACAATGTAAAATCTCACACGCAAGAGGGGTATAATTAGGGATGCAGGGCATGGGGTGTAAGAATTAGAATGAGTAGTCTTAAATTCATAAGTATCCAGAGCCAACCACTCAAGCAATTCCCAGGCTTCATCAACACTTTGAGCACAAAAATTCCAATGCTCCAAAAGAGCACAGGTCTCACAATTCAGACCCTCATAGACTGTGTTCAAACTTTCCCTCTTCTCCTAGCAATAACCACAATGAGCAAGAAAATCACGTAGTCTATCATAATATCTCCAAAATAATTCATGCTCATACTGAAGGAAGCAATTTTTTTTGATTTTTTTCAAATAAAAGCCTAGTCTCGAATACTCAAGTGAACTCTGATATTGCAAAGCACCAACTCTCCTGCAACGGTGCCAAAAAAACTTGTTGAGTTAAAATTTACTATAAGTGCATGGTATAGTTGTAACTAGCAACCAGTAAGTACAGGTCGTATTCCATAAGGAGTTGTGTTTTCAAGTACCAACGCTAACTCAAGTGTATCAATCTAGGCTAGATAGAGGGTGAAGGGAAGAAGGACTAAACTACTAAAACAAGCAAAATAAAAAGGGACTTGGGTTGTGATTAAACCTAACACAAACCAACCAATCAAGTCAAACCCTCACTTTCCCAGGTTATGCTAGTATTCAAAGATGATTGATTGCATTATTAAAGGTCATCCAAGCCCTCCCTTAGGGGTCAATAGGTTAGTCTAATTATTCTAACCACCTATTTTCATGAGATTAGCTCAATTAAACCACAAGATTAACAACCCATTACCTAGGCCTTAGCTAAGATTTAAGCTATTTTCATGCCCAAATGTTAGCTGTCCTCTCTTCCCACACTAGATAATCAACCTCACCTTTCAACATAAGTCAATTACCCTAAAATATGGATGAAAGTTTTTTCAAACATTTCATCGAATACTTGATGGGCGTGAGAGAAAACTCTAAATTCTAGCATAAACAAGGTGGGTAAAGGCCTAAACAAGATCGAGCAGCTATCAAGACACTAATCCCAATCAAATATCAAAAATTTAATCACAATAAACATCAAAATGGAAGCAAAACAAAGAACTAATAAACTAGCGAATTAAATAAAAGCATGAAATTAAACACAGAAAGAGAAGAGGAACTTATACTTGAATCTTGAAATTGATTTATCTTGTACAAAGTACACATACACTAAACCTAATCAACACCGGAAATTAAAACTTAATCATACTAACACACACTCATGCAACATATCAGTATAAATTATAGCTAGCAGATCATGTACAAACTTTAGTCCAACGCAAACAAAAGGAAAGTAAATATGGGAGGAAAACTACCTAAAGATTACATATTTGGTAATTTAGAATAAAAAAATATAAAAGAGAAGTATAGTAGAAGTGTAGGAAAGATAGAATTTTTTTTATCCTCAGGATAACCCATCTGGTTTATCTAGGAACCCGATAAAGTGATGCCTTTTTAATAACTGACACAATTCTTGCTCCCAATACCTCTAATGTGTAAAGTATGAAGATGATTATAGTGTTATTACTGATAAAAAAGTGCTAACACTTTTTTTTTAATTAGTCGAAAGGGTGGAGGGGATTTTATAATTTATTTTATTGAATGGGGACACTGGCACTTGGAATAAATTGAATAAACAGTTAAAGAATTCTTAATTCAGCTGCAAGGCAGAGCATTTGAAAACAGTAGTAGAAGGTGACAGACTTATGCGTTGAATGAAGAAAACAGGGGAAACTTATGGGTTTGCATACAGCATTTGGAAAAAAAAAATAATAAATAAATAAAAGATTGGGAACGAACATAGAGGGAAAGGAAGGAACTGAATGTTGAAGAAAATGACCTTATACAGTTATATCATTACATAAGTAGCTTCAATCACAATTATTTTTATTGCTCTCTTCTCGCCTGCCTCCAAGTAGATAGATTTTAATTTCTCAGATGAAACAGACACTCTTTCTCTTCGAAAAAAAATTATAACTTGAAATTAGAATCTCACATACATGTATATCAAAAGGACATACAAACAACAGACATCAATGGCTTCAACGAACGTGAATTCGCTTAACGCCACCCCTGCTTGTCAATTTGGATGTAGAGAAATCGGGCCGCGCTCGCCAAAGATGGTGGAATACTAAGCGGGAGAAAGTACACTCTAGTAGAGATAAAATAACGTGACTCAACTTTACCAATTAAACAGGTTTTAGATTATAGACTTTAACGATTCAGATTTATGCCAAGCAAATTAATGGTTCAAAACTTTCAAATACCATTGTTGAAAAAAAAAAAAAACATTAACTATGGTAGAATTTTGCTTCAATAAGTACAAAGCACCAGTAGTCATTCATCATTGATAATAATAACAATAAATGCCATTTATTAATTAATTATTTTTTTGGTATTGGATTTTTCTTTTTATTGTAGTCGATGTATTGTTAGCCCGATTACAGGAAGAGTTCGTCCATCATAAATTTTCTCTATTCACAAGATTCAAATTCGAGACCTTCTTTAAGAGCAACAAGTGTCAAACTATTTGAATCGACTTGTAATAGTTATTAATTAATCACTGTAATATACTATCATCTGCCAAGTAGTATGGCAACTAGGCGACCCCCAATTAAAAAAAGAAATAGAAAAAGAAGCATGACGACCAAAAATTTGCAAAAAAGAAAAAGTTGATGAGAAAAGCAACGTATTCATCTCAATTGAGAACCGTATAAATCTCCGTCTTCCCTCGCTCCTCAACTTGAGTTGCACTGCACCCCCTGTCTCTCTCTTCTTTATCTCTCTATATTTTCTCTCTCGATTCTCTCTGTCACTTGCTTAGTTGAGGAAGAACCGTTGTTGATTAGTTGTGCTGCACTCAAACCAGTTTGTTCTCCCGTGATCTTCTCCGCTGCACATTTTCTCTCTCCTCTTTTTGGCTTTTTAATCAATCCATTTCATCTGAATCGAAAACTACTTCCGAGGTCAGATTTAATTTCTTATCTTGTCCAATCAACTTCAATTAATTGTTCCCTTTTTTGTTCGATTAATATCTATGCACTCCATGGATATGGACTACTGCTGTACTTGCTTCGATGATTATCGATTGATTGACGAAATTCGGTCTTTGATGGGAGTGAAGAAGAAGGAAACTAAGATGACGCCGAAGAAGATAGCTCGGATGATCACAGGCAAGAAGACACTGTCGAATCGGAATCATGGCGGAGGTGAAGGTGAAGATGATAGAGAAGGAGGATCGACATCATCGTCGTCGAATGTTCGAGAAGAGGATTTCGTCATCGAAAGACCGACGGAAAGGCTCAAGTCGTCGAGAGGAAGCCGATTGAATTTGTTGACGAACGAGTTAGGGTTCGAGTCGAATGGCCGAAAGTTTAGCAGCGAAAACCTCCTCGACGGACTCAAGGATCTCACGAATGGCCTCGTTATTCATCCTGAAAACAGGTATGTAATATGCAGGACGCTACCCTTTTGATTTTTCTCTCCCCTCCATCTCCTGATTTTTTTCTTTTAAATTTTAAAGTCTTTTTTCTGGAGTTCATTTTGGTCGATTTGCGCGACTTGCTAAAAATGATGTTTGAGTAACTAAATTAAGGTTTAAGAAAAATATATACTGCGAAGGAGCTGAGTGATCATGGAGGTTTGCTGGCCCGTAATTAGCGGGTTGAAAATTACAGGAAGATGATCTGATTGGGGTTGGATATGATCAACTATATATGCCAATCATTTTGAAACCCCCCCCCCAAAAAAAAGTATTTGGAAATGAGCAAGGAAGTTTTTTTTTTAAAAAAAAAAAAAAAACAAGGGGCGCCATTTTCAATCATTTCATTGCCATGAGATGTGGCGTGTAGCCCGCAGAGTCTCATATTAGATGGGTTTAGGTATACACTTTTGCGGCTTGTTCCAATTTTCCTATTTTGAGCATATGTTAATCGAAGTTAATCAGTAATATTAGTGATGGGTGAATAATAGAAGGGCTTCATCTAACATAGAGTACCATTTATGAAATTTAAATTCTAACAAAGGGCATAAATATCTAACCATCCAAACTAATCTGTTTTGTTTAGTTTTATTTTTATTTTACTAGATGACTAAGTAACAATAATTTAAGGTTGTGTGACTCTTTGAAAAATTTGAATAGAAAGACAAGTTACAGTTTATAAGAAAGACATGGTATAGTTATTTTTTTGGATAAAAATGAATATTTTTCTTTTAAGATGACATGGATGTTATTAGTTTAGAACATTCCTAGTCTACCTCATGAACAAAAATTCCATCTTTTGAAACTTATATTCCTTTACTTCTCTAATCTATGAAACTCCATCATAAAACATTTATCTTGGACCCACAAAACATATAAGTTTTTTTTAATTAACCACCTAAATAATATTTTGAGGGGAAAAATAGAAAAAACAAAAGAAATCACAAAAAGACAAAACACGATGGAACTCGTAATGGAATGGACCGTCATTTCCCGCCGCATGCCGTTTCGCACAAAATAAGCGTTACAAATGACAAAGGTGGAACGCGGGCCCCAAAAGCTTTCACGCTACAATTGCTCTTATTAATAAAATTTTTAAAAGTTACTATCAAGAATTTAAATTTAAGTTCTCTATTTGTATAGATCTTAATTTATACGATCTTCATTACCATCCAAAAACAAGGAAAAATGAGAGCAATTTAATGATAGCTCTAACTTTGGATCAAGCTCAATCCACGGTAGATGGATTTATTCCAATCCTAGAAAATTACACTTCAGATTTTATTGGTGTAAAAAAGAAACATGTAGAATCTATCAATCTAGTTTACTATGTTATCAATCAAATCTCAACTAAAACAAATTATTGCATTTAACATAATTGATGCAACTGACTTCAAATAAATGTTTCAAATTCTACATTTGTGCTGAAAACTTACGAAATAACGGTAAAATAATCGCTTAAAAATCCAGAATTATATATATATATATAAACTTTGAAACCCGGGAAGCGCAAACATTTGGTGAATAATAATAACGATGATAATGCGTGAGTCTATCTGTATCCTAACAGCTCAGCACTGGGTGGCCTCTGAGGTTGACTCGACTGTGGTTGGTGCGTGGTGGGGGAAACTTGGCATATTCACGTAGGAGCATAAGCCAGGTGGATGACTCAGGATCGTACATACCCTAGATTTTCATCAGATTATTGCGTCGTTTTCTTGTTTCCTCCGTTTCGGGAACATTCAAATCACCATTCATCAACGGCTTGTGCCCTATCGCTTTGGCTACAATATTTTAAAACGGTTTTTTTTCCGCTCCCTTCGGAAGCCCGAAGGCCGGTTGTATAGAAGCTCATATTTTGTTTATCAAAATTCAAAATTACTTGGCTAAAAAAGTTCTAAAACTTGGGTTTCAAATTAAAAGATGACTGTAATTTAAAAAATCTTGATTTAATAGTTGAAAAGTTTTTAGATAAATATCTTTTAACAATCTCAAATTTTTTGGGCAAGAATAATGAGTATGCCACAAACTTATTTATGCAACCAAGTTGTTACTTTTGGTTTTTCCAAACTATTATCGGCAATAACACGCTGGACCGCCACTTAGTGACAAATTGATTAAAAAAAGAGTAAACATAGTGACACTAAGGGGGAAAAAATAACTTGATGACATTTTACGGAAAAAAATGTAAAATTGGGTGGGATTCTTTAGACGTGAACTCTATCAATAACGACTTCATTCGTTTTTGACGGCTAGTTTTAATCTGTAACCGAGCATCACAATTGAACAATGATTTGTTATCAGACAAGAGACATTAATCATTAATCAAACATATTATACTATTTTATTATTTTCTGTAAAATGATACACATATATGATGTATGATAGAGTTTGATTCACTAACATGATAATAATACGATACCAATGATTTTATAAGTGAATATGGATGATAATATTTATAAGGGAAGATTTTAAACGAAACAGTATTTAACATATGAATTAATTCTGTATTTAATCTCAAAAAACAGCTAAACTAGAATTCATTACGGTTAGTTAGATTTTACATTGCTATTTGATCCCCGAGTAGTTTTAACAGATGCAAGGCACCACTCCAACAAGCTCCGCACTCCAACGTACTTTAACATGCAGCCCATCTCCCGTAGTGGTTCTACATTAAAAAACAGTAAAGATATTCAACTAGTTAATATAAAGCTGTAAAAAAAAAAAAATTATATATTAAAATTACGGTATGTCTTTAGGCTAGGACAGGCAAAAGGGATCGAGGATGGGAATTTGATCGAGTCAGTTTTGGCAGAACTCAAAAGGTACGTCAATCAAGTCAATCAACGGAGAGAAATTCGCTTCAGGGGGGTATCGAATATATCTTGGATTCCTTTGCGATGGGGAAAATAATAGTTTAGACAGGGCGATCCAGCAGTACTGAACGAAGATTAGCAAAATCTCAGTTTTGTACGTTTGATTCTTTTTGTTCAATTACTGCTTTCTTTGTTAGCTGCACTGTTTGCCTTGGCTGATCAAAATAGAGAATGAGTCAATTTACATTGATAAAACAAGTGACCTTAATTACGCATAAAATTTTAACGAGTTATTTCATCCATTATTAATTTAATTTTTTGATAAAATCTTTTATATATATATTTATTAAAATATTTTAAATAAAATTTTAGGACAGCCCTTACATAGCACGGACTGAGAGGATAGTGTTATAAGTTTATATGTACAGTTCCTTTAGCTGAGCCATAATTAATGTAAGAATATAATAGTCTCCGATTGCCCCACATTTATAACCCGGAACAGAATGCTGAAACTTAGTAGAAAAATGACATTTTTTATGCTTAAATTGAGTATTTGATTCCTCCACAAGACAAAGAAAAGAAAACTAGGAGATTCCTAGCTAGCTACGTGCATTGGATGTGGCACCATAATTGTGAGAATTACTGCAATAAGAGCATTCGCAGAAAAAAAAAGAAAAAGAAAAAAAGAGGAGGCCATTACTCATTTGTTTCTGTTAGAAATGCCTCGCGTGGAGGAATGCACTGGCGTTCCTCCTAGCGTTGCAAAATTGTTTGTCTTTTTCTTACTTTTTTTCTTTTTTTTTTCTTTTTGAAAGTATTATTTGGGTTATTAAAGAAAGGGGTTATGTGTTATACGATGGATTCATGATAAATATTTTTATTGGATGATTTAAATTGGAATTTCATGGGTCGAAAACGTGGTGGAATGCTAGCTTCAAAAAATTGAAATTTTTGTTGATATGGCAAACTTGAGTTTCAAAAATTTGAAACTATGACTGAGAATACTCTAAAGCGCCAAGCATCCACTGAGGGAGTCATAAATAAATTAGAAGGGACGTAAATTTGGCAGCATATAAGATGATGAAACGGGTAAAGAAGGTATGGGAGTCAGCGTGATGGATGAAATGAAATATAACACAAATTAGCATTCATGTGCATAGCCTTATAACATTAGATGCAAAACGATTAGTGTCTTGCTAGAACTATCTTGTTTGAGTTTAGAAGTTATATACGATTATATATTAAAATTTTAAAACATGGTGTAATTGAATAGTGGAAGATTGTTAAAACTTGTAAGTTGCGTAAAATATTATTTTTAACCATATTTTTTCGCAATTAAAAAGTTACGTGCATGATACGTCTTCTGGATGGGGTTAATTCGATTGGGGTGTCATTTTGTACCCGTTGGCATAGTCGATGAATGCTAAAAATCTAGCATTCATAATTAATTATAATTGTTAAAAATTTAGTGAGTTTAGATCGTTAGACATATTAAATTTAATCAAGGTAAGACACTTAAGAAGTGTCCTATTACAAGACATATATCATCACTCAATATTAGATATCAACATAAGTTAATTTTAGTAATTTGTCACTTATTTTCTTTAAATAAAATTTCATATTCGAGTTATATAAATAAAAAACATTTATGATAGAAGACTTCTTTTTCTTTATAAATTAACAGTAGTTCGATTATGATAAAATAAATATTTACACACCATTAAAGAAAGAAAATTATTATCACCTGAGATGGATGTTGGTTTGAGCTGGACATGTCTGTGGCGGAGAGAAATCCGGACCTACCAGCTTCCTACCTGAATCCAACAACTACCGAGTTCTCCTTTCCATGTCGGCCGCTCATTAAAACCCAACATATATGATCTAGACCATCCCCAATGGTGAGCCAGTTTTTTGGCTCATCAGTGGGGGCTTATCACTGTCACATTATTCCTTTCTTCAACTTTTTGTCTCACAATTCTCACTCTCTCCAATAGAAGGCTCATCACTTTGGCTCGCCAAATAAAATAATACCAATGGACTCCACACCTAACCATATTTAACTGGTTTAGTTTCTTTGTTTTGGTTGGTTATTTGAGTTTATTATTTTTGGGGAAAATAATATGTACATAATAATTTGGTAACACAACTAATTAGAGAGCCATAAATTTTTAAAAAGAAAAACACAAGAGTTTCAATTGAAAAAAAAAAGCCTGCACCCAGCTTTTCCTTCTCTCTCGCGCAGGCGGCGCAGCATTTCTACTCCCAAAAAAAAAAAAAAAAAACATAACTCAACCCCGAAAAACGCCGTTTCAGGGAGAAACGAAAAAAAAGGGGAGGAGGGACGGAGTACCTCGCGGCTTGCAGCGGCTCGACAAGCCGTGAAACTCTGACCACTGCCAGCCAGCAGGCAACCTCATGGCTCGCTCCGCTTTTTACCCCTCGCGAGCCGACTGTTAGACTAGCTCCTATTTCATTTCCTTACTTGGTCCATGCCATTTCAAACCAATGCTGGGTTATTATCATGGAGGGTGTATTTGGTGTGGTTGCAGTCGCCAGTCAGTCTGCACATCTTGCGCGCAGTCACCCTGCATAATTCTCTCACTCAAAGCGGTTGGACCCATGATGGTTTGGTTTCTTTGTTGAATAATCATTAATTAAGAATTGAAGAGAACGCTAATAATTTACTACTTTTTAATAACCAAATTTATTGGTCTTGCATCAAACTCAAATCTGATCATATCATATGACTGTATAACGTAGTTCTAGATTTTGTTTGTGCCAGGTATTAAAAGGTCTCCGTTTCAAAATTTTCTTTTTGCAAAGTTTCAAATGATTTAGGTAATTACGCGGTTGGCACTATTTATAAGTTGATGGTCGGAGATTCGTTCATCATACCTGACGAAGTCTAACGACCTGTCAAAACGTATTTATAGTGTTGAACATGATATTAATGAATGCTCGGTATATGTATCTATTACATATAATTAAGAAGTACTTAGGTCCTGTTCTAGTTTGCATTTTTTAGAGTTTAGCCAAGAGCTTACATCTACTTGTAACTTTTTACAACTTCTTACATCTCCTACATTTTCTTACATCTCCTTACATCTTCATACATCTCATAGATTTTCTACAATATTCATTTATTTTAGTTACAGAAATATGTAAATTTTTTTAATGATACTACTAATGTACAAAATTCATAAATATCTTATGAACACAACATTTACATAAACATAAAAACATAATATAACGACGTAAATTATATTTGAATTTCGACATGAAATATATATATTATTATAGATGACCATACATTTATTTATATTTAAAATTATTTACTTAAAATAGGAATTTATTTGAAGAGTTGTATTCAATTTTATCAAATTTTTTTTTTTTGGTTATACTTTGCTTATTCGATCAAACTAATGTTCATATAAAAAATATTGAACGAAATGTTATTCACCAAATTTATGTGGATTAATATATTTTATTGTTATGTAATTAAGTTAATTAATTGTTTATTTTTAATAAGTATATTATTTTAATATTATTATTTTTTATTCAAAACGTTCATTGTAAAACAAATTATACTATACAACTCTTCAACAATTCAACAACTCCTTATATTCATCCTTACAGCTCCTTACAGCTTCTTACATATTTTTACAGCTCCTTACAGCTTCTTACAACTCCTTATAACTCCTTACATCTATCTATCTATTTAAAACGCGAAATAGAACAGACCCTTAATCATGACAATTATCGACACATGATTAAAGACATATTTTTGGCCTTCTAAATTCAAATTTTGAGAATTGTAAAATTTCATTATTTGGAAAAAGAAAATTGTGGGAATCGACAAGCCTCTTGGCCTGTTTGACATCTCTGTACAACGTCCATATCAGACCTAGTTTGATATTTGTGTTCCTTGAACCCAGCCGCTGCCAATTCATTAACTCCGTCCTATATAATAGGTTCAATAGGCGGACACAATCTACCTGAAAAAACATATGTATCACATAGATATGATCAAACTGAAGAAAAATGATCACCTAAATATCACATACATATGATCAAATTGAAGAAAAATTCCCACATCAAAGTCTAGCCAAAGACCCAACTCAGCCCAACTACTCTAAGAGAAAACAATTAAGGCATCCTAGGAGAATTTCACAAGTCTGCAGAAGCTACATATCTATCTTGTCCAAAGGTAAGAAAGTAGAATTAGAGATGGAACGTTTCAGTTTCTTTATAATTGTTACTGAGCAATGTCAATTTATCACCAGATGCTTGGACATCGGAGTTTCTATACAAAAGGGGGATGCCTGTCTTTGAACATGAAGTTTTCAATCACCAATAGGAAGGCTAACACGTTAGACTAAAGTATAGGAAGAGGACATCCCTTCTGGATACAATTATATAGCCATAAGCCAGGGGACTGGGTTTCATCACTGGTTGCGCTTCAGCAGCATTTGTAGGTAGAACTTCTGTGTACTGTTTTGTTGTATCCTTCTCTTTTGTTATTACGATAGGTGTAATCCTAGGCAATGTATACCCTCCACTTTCAGTGGGAGTGTTGCTTGTAGCCTAGTTGTGGTGGTTATATTTGTAAGGGGGGAAAACAACGACACTTACGAGTGTCAAGAGGTTGAATTCTTTAAAGAAACTGCAAAAATAAATCTATTTATCCAATATATGATTAGGTAAAAAGAAAAAAAAAACAAGAAGAAAGAAAAAGAAGAAAAACTAGAAGTTACACCGAGCAGATCAGCCCTTGTAACAACTCTAATGTACTAAAACTCAAAAGCCAGTTAACAATTATTCATATGTTTGAAAATTATGATACAGGATACATCAAACGTAGATATGTTCTCATAATTTGTAACATCGAAGTTTTCTGTACAACAAGAGCCCTTCTGTACGCATAGACGTAGCCAATGGAACTAGCTAGATATTTGTAATTGGCAGCGATTATCTATAACTTAGCAGTCTTCGGAAAATCTAATAACTAATATGTTGATCAAGACCTATTCAAGGAAAAATACTTGATCTGCGTTGCAAGTTTTCTATTCAAAGTAATGCCTTTTTCTTGAAAGCTAAAAGGTCATATAAACCATCCCTAAAAGCAAAAGGGCAAATGGACTTGCAGGTGGTACAGGGCATGGGACAAGTTCATACTGCTATGGGCGGTTTACTCATCATTCTTTACGCCCATGGAGTTTGGCTTCTTCCGGGGGCTTCCTGAGAAACTCTTCGTGTTAGACATCGTGGGTCAGATTGCTTTCCTCATTGACATTGTCATTCAATTCTTTGTTGCCTACAGAGACCCCCAGACTTACCGTATGGTCTATCATCGTCCTGCCATTGCCTTTAGGTACCTACCATCCTGCACTATGTTGCAACTTTTCTCACCTTGTGTCTTTCACTATTAGTTTTGTTGTTCCAAGTAATGTGTTGTATTGGCTGCTAAATTCCTCATTATCTTAGATCACCCTTTGCAGGTACTTAAAGTCGACCTTTGTGATTGACTTTCTTGCATGTATGCCATGGGACCTTATATACAAGGTATTCCTCTTTCTGCTGTACGTACTGTGGGCTTAGCAAACGATCATTTTTATGTTTAGTTTGGATTGACAGATATGTTTTGTTAGGATCATTTTTGCTTTGGTCAACTATCGTTGTTGCTAGTTGGTATATGAACTTGACTTGCAAATACAGCAACATTGATCGGACACTTGGGATTAGGCCTACATTTAGTTAGCCTTCTTTAGGCTTCTAAGTAAGGTATTAGTCTTGAAAGATTCAGGTTGGATAATTAGTGCGCTTCAATTGTTAGGTCTAACACTCTTAAGTCTGGCTCTTCTTTTGAAGTTCCTCAAGCTCTTATGGGCCACGGCAGTGCAAGTAAGCCCAACTGGAGCTACCCTTGTGTTATGCTGTTCTCTTCCTCTAAATGTGCAAAGAGTCCCGCCTGACGAACTAAAATTTTTCTTGGAGGCCAACGGTACTTGGATTGAGTTAGAGGTACGCAGAGCTGGTGTGTGTCTGAGTGTCCCACAGTCTGGTTTGGCAATTATCTGGAAAAGGACAAAAAAAGGTGGTCTTGCAGTGGTCCCCCCCCCCCCCCAAAAAAAGAAAGAAAACGGGGGGTAAGTCCCCTGATGGTCTTGGAGTTTCTAAATGTACATATAGGTGAG
This sequence comes from Carnegiea gigantea, assembly GCA_029747015.1. Lineage (NCBI taxonomy): Eukaryota > Viridiplantae > Streptophyta > Magnoliopsida > Caryophyllales > Cactaceae > Carnegiea > Carnegiea gigantea. Next base: position 188,586 of record JAKOGI010001658.1, read on the forward strand.
TGAGTGTTAACATCAAATATGGGCATTGAAGATGCCACAAAGCACCAAAAGATTGTAACATGGAATATCTTCTAACGACTAGGAAAAGTAGGAATTCTTCATGCTGGGCTCTTTTCTTTTGTAACCCTGTACTTATAGCATCTTCGGCTTTCAAGCTCCAGTTGGTTCAAGGTTGTACTGATGGCCGAGAGAGAGAGAGAGAGAACCCAACATATGCTAGTTTTCATGTAAAAGAGGTCAAGGGACATGAAGATCGAAATATGGGCCTAGTCTTAGGGGTTTGAAATTGTGTTGAAAAACCTTACTGGATATTGTCTTACTGCTTCTTTTCCAGTTTAAGCGTGCACCATATGTTTTCCTCTTTGGTTGTTAGACATAACAATTTTCAGGTACTTGATCGTAATAAGATTGTTTCTGTTTCAATACCCAGAAGATTGACATGCCAAACACGCATAATAGGACTGACTCACCTCTGAGATCTAATGATGGATGATTATGATGAGAAACATAAAGACATAATATTGTCAGTGAGCTATAACCTATCATTCATTCCGTTATAGTATGATGTAAAAAGTTTGATGAACTCCGGCATTCCATTAGTATTTAGAATTTATCATGATAGATGGAATTCACAGTTCAAGTATTCATTCTGCTTACAACATGTTTTCTGGCAGGCATCAGGTAAAAAAGAAGCAGTGAGGTATTTGCTATGGATCAGGTTGTGTCGGGTGCGCAAGGTTGAACACTTTCTCCAGAGGATGGAGAAGGATATACGAATCAATTACCTATTCACCAGGATTATTAAACTTCTCACTGTTGAACTCTACTGTACACACACAGCAGCGTGTATCTTTTATTACTTAGCCACTACCCTTCCTGAACCCGAGGAAGGTTATACATGGATTGGGAGTCTAAAATTGGGGGACTATAGCTATTCCCGCTTTAGGAACATTGATCTTTGGAAGAGGTATACAACGTCTCTATATTTTGCCATCGTCACCATGGCTACAGTAGGTGAGTTCTTTCTCTGCTATTCGAAGATTGTAGAATGAAAGCATTTTTGAAACACAGCACCCCCCCCCCCAAAAAAAAGGCATGGTCAAACATATGGTCAAATAAGAAGGAATGGTAAAGATCCCATTGCCCCTATGATGAGAAACCTTATGGCGGGATTTCTTTTCAGAATGTCCATTTGTTACCAAGAAGAACCATGGAAGAGTCATACCATGACTAAATAAAAAGGAAGCAAAATATGAATGAAGCAAGCAATCAAAGCCATTATGGCAAGGAGTCAACTCTCGCTGTTGCTAGTTCAGTAATGTAAATGGTGGTTTTTATAAAAGGGATGGCATGAATTACTTACCGCTGTTTACCCATTAAGATTATTTCTGTATAGATCTGTGATATTATGCTTGTTGCCATGAGATTTTTTTTCGCTCATTGCTGTTGGTTACTTGGTTAGTCTATTATCATGCATTGGTTCCTTTATGGTGCCATCAAACCAATTTCCAAATGACTTGGAGAGGCTAAAATGGTGTACCTTCCAACTCAGACAATTATCTCATCAGTGGATCTTATTGGACAATTCATGCTGTTAATTCCCATGACCAATGATTATTAAAGTCAATTTGCTGATACTTCCGTGTCATTCTATATGATACAGGTTATGGTGACATACATGCTGTCAATATGAGGGAAATGATATTTGTAATGGTTTATGTCTCTTTCGACATGGTTCTGGGTGCTTATCTGATTGGTAACATGACAGCATTGATAGTCAAAGGTTCAAAGACAGAACGATTCAGGGATAAAATGACAGAAGTAATGAAATATATGAACAGAAACAGGCTGGACAGGGAACTCCGCAAGCAGATCAAAGGCCATTTACGTTTACAGTACGAAAGCAGCTACACTGAAGCTGCTGTCCTGCAGGATATTCCAATCTCTCTACGAGCCAAGGTATAAACAAGAAAAACCACCCACAAATGAAAAGTACTATTATTTTAATATGTTCCTTTAGACCTATCCTCTGTCGATTTTCCTTTGCCCTTGTCTTGGCCGGGACCTTCAATCCTTGAAAATGTCTAATCACGTAGCTAATGTAGGAAGTGAGGTGTTGCATAATTTGTTGCATAGTCATTTAATTCATATAGTTGAGACCAGTAGAGAGCTACCTTCTTATTGTGCTGAGAAATCTGGTTTTATATTTTCCAATTTTAGTACGCTGTGCTCATGTATTATTCCTAGGTTTGTGACAATGGTTTTCTTTGTGTTCTCTGGTGCAGATTTCCCAATCGTTGTACCTCCCGTATATAGAAACGATTCCTCTTTTCAAAGGATGCTCTGTGGAGTTCATCAATCAGATTGTAAGTACCTGAGCAACAGATCAAGATTTTTGCCATTTGAGTTTTATAACTAAGATACATGAAGCTAATTCCATGCTAATTCATTATATTTTCTGAGCATCAAAGGTAGAATTCTAAGCCTTTGAAGAGTTAGTTGTTGATTTTCAACACAAAGTCCTTGGAATTTGCTAATATTCTCTTCCATACGTTGCAGTAGAAATGATCTTATTAGTCTTCCATAGTGTGCATTATGCTTCTAAGACCCTGTAATATGCTCTAATCATAAAAGGTTATGATCAGCTTATTGGTCTCCTTCCCTTCTGAAATGCTGGCAGATAAATTGCTGTGAAGCAATTGCATCTGTACATTTTACCATCTTCTAGATCAATCTGTTTCTTCTGACATCTTTATTATCATGATTTTGACCTATACCCTCTATCTACAGGTGATTAGAGTCCACGAAGAATTTTTTCTCCCTGGGGAAGTTATATTGGAACAGGGAAATGTTGTCGATCAACTTTATTTTGTCTGCCATGGACAACTGGTAAGCACGCTCACTTCTGTTGTATTCTCTCACCAAACCCCCCTCACATGTTTCTGATCCACTAAGCTGGTGTATTGTTAAATATACAATTATGAACATAGTTCACAATAGGAAGCCAGCTTTCCAGCTTCCTTTCATTGGGAATGCCATAATCATATCTAGCGTTCTATCTTGTCTAGCGTTCATGTATTTGTCAACTGCAGCATTGTTGTCTCCTTCCAAAAAGGTCCTCCCCACACCCACCCCCCCCCCCCAAAAAAAAAAAAAAAAGAAGTGAAGAAAACCACTCCTGTTGAGTTTGGTAGTTGTTGTAAGATGTCATTGCAAGTTTCACCGTCATGATTTGAGTAAATGTCCATTGATTTTGCCGCACAGGAGGAGGTAGGCATAAATGAAGATGGGACAGAGGAGATAGTTTCACTTGTTGAACCTAACAGCACTTTTGGTGAAATTTCCGTTCTTTGCAACATCCCTCAGCCTTATACTGTCCGCGTTTCTCAACTGTGTCGGCTTCTACGTATCGACAAGCAGTCATTGGCCAATATTCTTGAGATATACTTCTACGATGGAAGAAAGATCTTTGACAACCTTCTTGAGGTAGTTTGAAAGAACTATTATTTTAAATTGCGTTGTCATTTTGTTCAGCAAGTAACACAGGGTACGTTCGTTACCATAATTACCAATGAGCAATAAATCTGACCATAATCTCTCTTCTGGCAGGGAAAAGAATCAAAATATAATTTGAAGCAAATCGAGAGTGATATTACATCTCATATTGCCAAGCATGAAGCAGAACTTGCTCTCAAAGTAAATTGTGCGGCTTACTATGGTGATCTGTATCAGCTAAGGAGCCTAATTAGAGCTGGGGCTGATCCCAAGAAGACAGATTATGATGGAAGGACTCCCCTGGTATGATGTTTGATTGATGAAATTTAACTAAACTATAAAAACATAAAAATCTGATTTTGATTCTTCCTTTGACTACAGCATCTAGCTGCATCAAGAGGTCATGAACACATTGTTCTT
>JAKOGI010001658.1:197500-198582 GCA_029747015.1 Carnegiea gigantea
TATATGTAATATAGATATAATACACACACACACAACACACGTATGATGTATCTCTCTCTCTCTCTGTATAATATATATATATATAATATAATATATATATATATATATATATACATATCATCATCTGTCTATCGATCTATATATATATAATATGCCTGTGTGTGGTGTGTGTGTGTGTCTGGTGTGTCTACATATATATACGGCGTATGTGTGTGTGTGTGTTTATATGTATATACACACGCGCGAACCACACACACACACATATATATATATATATTATATATAATATATATATATATATATATATATATATGATATAGATATATATATATATATATATATATATATATATATATATAATTTACACACACACACACATATACATATATATATGGGGGAATGGATCATGTAAGAATCCTTCCTTAGATAGAACTATTGATCCTGGGATGAGCGGGCAGGATTAGAGACACATTGACGTATAAGATTGGCCTGACTCTCTTCACCCTTCACACCACACTAATTCCTCTCTCATACCTGGAACCACTCGCGAGAAACCCACCATGACAGACCAAAGAATGGTGGCTGGAACTAACAGGAGACATTAAATTGACGCCTTCAATCTAAATGCACCAACTTCATTGACGATAACATACGCAAAATACATATTCGTAATTTATTTGAAAGCCCGCCCCAAATTTTCTATTGATGCCTTCGATTTAGGGTTAATCATAACCCAACTAAAATACCTTTGTAAAAAGGGATTTCGTTCAATTTCGGCGGCTTTGCCGCTAGAATGTGGCTTCGTAAGGTGTCTGTGACGGTGTCGCTGCCTTGGCTGGCAATCGTCGATCCGGTGAGGCTTGCTGGTTGGGGACAACGTGAAGGACGGGCTGACGAAGAATTTTTTTGAAATGCTAAAATCGCCCTTTAATCTAGCTCGCCGAAATGCAGATTGATTGTTGATACACAAAGTTCCTATTTGAAGTGAGTTCTCACCTAAAGAAGGGCTCCCACCTGATCCGTACCCATATATATATATATATATGTATATATATATATATATATATATACATAGATGTATA
>JAKOGI010001659.1:0-22500 GCA_029747015.1 Carnegiea gigantea
GGAAGCTATAGAAGCCTCCCTAGATGCTCCCTTCTTGGACAGGAGCTCTCGTAAAAATTTCCATTGCGCAGGGGCACTCTGGAGAGCTTCCAATAAGGGGCTACTGGCATAGATTCGGCGTAAGATTTCCAGAAATCGCTCGAATCTAGGTTCAAGCTGAACGAGCTCGGACCATTCCAGTCGTTGAGGGAAAGGCACTCGAGGGCGGTAAGTGCAATCAATAGGTTGATGGCAGGTTTCCTCAATAGGGCTCAGACCCTCATTTTTCTCTTTTCTCTCAATTCCGGCAGAAGCAGAAACCGGAACTACCTCCTGGAGAACCATCACTGGGCTCTCTTCTAACCCCGCGCCCACAGTAGATATGGCATTGACTTGGAGCGGGGGTTGACCTCGGTCTGACCCGGAAGTTGCCCCTGAGATCTGGACAGGTGGCTCACCTGCTGAGCAATCTGGGCAATCTGTGTATCCATGGTTTTCTGATGGGCAGCCATGGAATCCACTCTGGAGGTCAATACCTGAAGATTTTCTTTGAGAGTCTCATTTGTCGTGGTCTGGGTCGCTATGAAGCGCTCCATAAGGCTCTCCAGGTGAGATGTGGGTTCAGGAGGTGGAGGAGGTGGAGTGTAGGGGGCTCGGTGGTGGAAACCAGGTGGCTGGTTGGGGTTCTGAGGGTGAGGGTTGGGGTTGGGGTTTTTATAGAGGGGGTTCGGACGAGTATTCCAACCCTGGTTGTAGGAGGTGGGGTGGGGGTTATTTTGAGGAGGTTGGGTGTAGGTATGATAGGCGTTGACGTGCTCAATGCTAGAAGGGGTATTGTAGCACTCAACGGCAGTATGGCCCTGTACACCGCAGGCCTCACAAACAGCATAGATCCCCATGGACGCCCCCACAGAAGTAGCTGACGAGGTGGTCACTTTCTCCAGGCGCTGTGCAAGGGCGTCCACCCTGCTCGCAAGGAGCGTCACAGCGTCAATCTCATGCCTGCCACCGCCCCTCTTGGGGGTGGCCTTCTCACTCGACCAATGATAGTTGTTGGAAGCCATCTCTTCCAACACCGCCTTTGCTGCTTCGATAGATTTGCCCATAAGAGCACCCCCTGCTGCAGCATCAACTGAAATCTTCACCGACCGCTCTAATCCATTGTAGAAGGTTGGGATTAGGAGCCAGTCGGGAACTCCATGGTGGGGGCACTGGCGCTGGAGGTCCTTGAATCTCTCCCACGCCTCATATAAAGACTCACCATCCTGCTGGGCAAAGGAGGTGATGTCTGTCCTCAGCTTGACAGTCTTGCCAGGTGGGAAGTACTTGCTGAGGAATGCTTTGGAGAGTACTTCCCACGTGGTGAACGAGTTGGGCTCCTCGTTCTGAAGCCAGTCACTGGCTCTATCCCGCAATGAGAATGGGAAGAGTCGCAGCCGGATTGCATCAGTAGACACCCCATTTAGCTTGATGGTATCACACTTCGCTAAGAACCTGCGAAGGTGCACGTTGGGGTTCTCCGAGGGGTGCCCGCTGAATTGCTCCCTCTCCACGAATGTGATCAGTGCGGGGCTGAGTTCGAAGTTGTTAGCCTCGATGGCGGGGCTAACGATGGAGGAGGTTACGCCCGATGCTTGTGGCAAGGCATAATCTCTCAGCACTCTTTGGCTTTGCTCGGCCATCTGTATTTGCGCTTGGTGCCTTCTCCTTTCACCGCTTTGCCGTCGAGCAGTGGCTTCGATTTCAGGGTCAAAAGGGGCAAGTGGTTGATCCCTTTGACTACGCCTACGCATACAAAACCAACACTACCAAGGCGTAAAACAGTTTCAAGCACAATAAAGTGAAGGAAGGAAACAATAAGGGGATGAAAAGAAAAAGAAAAAGCCTAGTCTAGAGTACGCTAATCGGTTCTGATATTGCAAGGCGCAAGTTCCCCGGCAACGGTGCCAAAAACTTGTTAGCAGTTTTACTTAACCGCAAGTGCACGGCGTAGCTGTAGCTAGCAACCGACAAGTACGGGTCGAATCCACAGGGAACTTGGTTTCAACTACTAGAACTAATTGGACTAACTCAAGCTAGGCAATTGCCGAGTGAAGTTGGTTTAACTAATTCTGACTCTATTTGTTCTAAGACAATAATGAGAGGAAAATCCTGGATTGGGGTTCACCGCACTATGACGTTCATTGGAAAATACACTAGGTCGTGTGAATCTGCCTGTAAGATAATTGAAATGAAATTATTACCGGTTTAAAGCATCTACGCCTACTTTCGAAGCTCATTAGACTGATCAGACTAACCTAGTTGTCGACTTTCGTGAAACTAGAATAGCAAGACCACAAGATCATGTAATTTAAATTCCCAATTGCACCCCCAACTACTTTCGTGTCAGGTAATTCAATTGCTCACAAAACTACTCTAGGTAAAGGACCTAACTTTCGTTAGTCTCCTAAACCCTAATTAAGAACATGAACGAAACCCTCTCAGGCAATTCATCGAACACCTGGCATGCTAAGTGAGAGTTCAATTATTCTTTAGGTTTAATTCACACAAACCTAGCAATAACACTCCAAATCGCATCACAGGGGCTACACCCAATCCAAGATTGAGAATTTAGCCACTAAACATAATGGAAACTAAGATTTCAATCAATAACATACACATACCAAACAACACAAAACTCGAATTAAAGCGTAAAAGAAAAAGGGTGAAGAGAGTACCAAATCTGTAGCAACGATCAATTGAAAATAATAAATTAATTTGCTCTTGAATCTTTAATTCAATAACATTGTAAAAGCTAAAGCCTAGAAAACCTAGAAATCGCCTCCTACGAGAGAGAGAAGAAAGGTAGAATGAAAACTGTCGAATTCCAATGCCCAAAACGCGACAAAACTGAGCAAACTAATGTGGCACGGGCGTGCCACTCGGCACGGGGACCCCGTGCCACTTCTCTGTCTTTCGCTTCTTCCCTTCTTTGGGTGGCACGCTCGTGCCACCTCGCCTGGAGTGACCGTGCCTCCTATTTTAACTCAATATTGATCCTTTTTGCTTCAATTTGGCGCGGCATTAGCTTGTTTTCCTCATTGATTCAAGTCAGGCTCCTGTAAACACAAAAACACGACTTTTAGGCAGATTTTTGAGATAAACAATGAATAATCGACCTCTAAACCCACAAAATTATACCAGAAACTGCCGAGTTAATAGGTAAATATCATGCCTAAAAGTGTGTAAAATAAAGGTTTATCAACCAAAAAACTTGTTAGGAGTTTTACTTAACCGCAAGTGCACGGCGTAGCTGTAGCTAGCAACCGGCAAGTACGGGTCGAATCCACAGGGAACTTGGTTTCAACTACTAGAACTAATTGGACTAACTCAAGCTAGGCAATTGCCAAGTGAAGTTGGTTTAACTAATTCTAACTCTATTTGTTCTAAGACAATAATGAGAGGAAAATCCTGGATTGGGGTTCACCGCACTATGACGTTCATTGGAAAATACACTAGGTCGTGTGAATCTGCCTATAAGATAATTGAAATGGAATTATTATCGGTTTAAAGCATCTACGCCTACTTTCGAAGGTCATTAGACTGATCAGACTAACCTAGTTGTCGACTTTCGTGAAACTAGAATAGCAAGACCACAAGATCATGTAATTTAAATTCCCAATTACACCCCCAACTACTTTCGTGTCAGGTAATTCAATTGCTCACAAAGCTACTCTAGGTAAAGGACCTAACTTTCGTTAGTCTCCTAAACCCTAATTAAGAACATGAACGAAACCCTCTCAGGCAATTCATCGAACACCTGGCATGCTAAGTGAGAGTTCAATTATTCTTTAGGTTTAATTCACACAAACCTAGCAATAACACTCCAAATCGCATCACAGGGGCTACACCCAATCCAAGATTGAGAATTTAGCCACTAAACATAATGGAAACTAAGATTTCAATCAATAACATACACATACCAAACAACACAAAACTCGAATTAAAGCGTAAAAGAAAAAGGGTGAAGAGAGTACCAAATCTGTAGCAACGATCAATTGAAAATAATAAATTAATTTGCTCTTGAATCTTTAATTCAATAACATTGTAAAAGCTAAAGCCTAGAAAACCTAGAAATCGCCTCCTACGAGAGAGAGAAGAAAGGTAGAATGAAAACTGTCGAATTCCAATGCCCAAAACGCGACAAAACTGAGCAAACTAATGTGGCACGGGCGTGCCACTCGGCACGGGGACCCCGTGCCACTTCTCTGTCTTTCGCTTCTTCCCTTCTTTGGGTGGCACGCTCGTGCCACCTCGCCTGGAGTGACCGTGCCTCCTATTTTAACTCAATATTGATCCTTTTTGCTTCAATTTGGCGCGGCATTAGCTTGTTTTCCTCATTGATTCAAGTCAGGCTCCTGTAAACACAAAAACACGACTTTTAGGCAGATTTGAGATAAACAATGAATAATCGACCTCTAAACCCACAAAATTATACCAGAAACTGCCGAGTTAATAGGTAAATATCATGCCTAAAAGTGTGTAAAATAAAGGTTTATCAAAAGAGGAGCAGAAGAAGGATCGTGGGCTTGCCTTGAAAGCACAAGAGGATGATGACTCTGACCTTGAGGATGAAGAGATGGCCTTAATGATACGAAAGTTCAAGAAATTCTTCAAAAAGGTCAAAGAAAACAGCAAAAGAAAAGACTTCAGTAAGTCCAAAAACCCCCCCCGAGAACAGTTCACAGGGTGTTTCAAGTGTGGCAAACCAGATCACATTGTGAAGAACTGTCTACTACTTCGAGAAGAGCAAGAGCAAGAACACCCCAGGAAACAAGGTAGAAAACAAGCTGCAAGCAGCTCTGGGAGACGATTCTCGAAGGCTATGCTTGCTGCCTGGGGAGATTCCCCTGAGGATGAAGGTGAGTCTGAAACTGAGGAAGATGCTGTAGCTCTCATGGCACAAAGTGACACGGATTCAGATGATGAATCAACAAACAGTCTTACTAATCTTAAGAACAAGGTACGTGGTCTCAATAAAGCAACTCTCGAAGAACTTTTGTATACCTTGATGGATACTTGTGCTGAATTGAAACGAGATGTCCGAGACCTAGAACTAGAAAATGAGATCTTAAAAATGAAAAACTGGGCTTACATGAAAATATTAATACGCTCAAAGAAAACCTCTTTATAAAAGAAGGAGATTATTCTCGAATGGAGGAAAAACTCTTTGAGGTGGAAGGAATGGTTGAGTCCTTGCTCAGAGAGAACAAGGGTTTGTATGCTAATATAGAAAAACTGGAAACCGAGCTTATCATAACCAAGCACTGGAACAAGTCCTCACAAGCCCTTGATTGGTTAAACACTCACCACAGTCGAAACAAAAAGGGACTTGGATATAAGCCTAAACGAACAGTTTACCCAATTCATAGAAAGTATGTGGGATTACCTGAAAACATTGTTTGCTTTCATTGTGGTAAACTGGTCACTATCGATATTCATGTCCTCTGAGAAGGTATGTCATTGAAAAAAATGAAAGGTATGTGAAACAAATCTGGATTAGAAAAGATAAGCTTTACTTGTCTAAAAGAATGGGACCCAAGTGGATCTGGGTTCCCAAAACTAACCTGTGATTTGTTTTGCAGGCTGAAGTGAGAAAGAACAACCCCACAAACAACCCAGCAAACAGGTAAGAAACACCTTGTCAAACAGATCAGAAAACAACCTTGAAAACAGGCAGCTGTGGTATGTTGATAGTGGGTGTTTGCGGCATATGACTGGAGAAAAATCAAACTTTCTCTCACTTACAGCTTCAACCGGTGGGAGCGTGGCTTTTGGCAACGGCAACTCTGGGACAATTGTCGGTGTAGGTAGCATTGTTAAAACTCTCTCCCACTCAATTGATAATGTGCACTTAGTTGATGGTTTAAAGCATAATTTACTAAGTGTGTCCTAACTGTGTGACAAGAACAACCTAGTGGTGTTCTCACGAACACATTGCTTGGTTGTCAATGTCAACACAGGAGATGCCGTATTAAGGGGGAAGCGATACAAAAATGTTTACAAAGTATGTATTTCCACTCTTCCCCAAAACAACCTGACTTGTTTGAGTGCTGTGAATGATGACATAATGCTCTGGCACAAGAGACTAAGTCATGCAAGCCTTACTCTTTTAAACAAACTTGTTTCAAAAGACCTGGTTATTGGACTACCTTCCATCAAATTTAATGATGACAAGGTATGTGAAGCTTGTGCAAAAGGCAAACAAGTCAGATCTTCTTTTAAATCGAAAAATTGTGTAAGCACTACCCGACCTCTAGAATTATTACACATTGATTTGTGTGGTCCCATGAGGATAACTAGTAGAGGTGGGAACAAGTATGTGCTTGTTGCAGTGGATGATTACTCTCGATTTACTTGGACCTTGTTTTTGGCATCCAAAGATGAAACCTTTGAGAATTTTATTGCCTTTCTCAAAAAGGTTGAAAAAAGAGTAGGACACTCCTTAATTAGCTTGAGATCTGATCATGGAACTGAGTTTGAAAATGCAAGTTTTATCAACTATTGTAATGAATATGGTGTTGATCATAACTTCTCAACTCCAAGAACACCCCAACAAAATGGGGTGGTTGAGCGCAAAAATCGCACCCTGGAAGACATGACCAGAACAATGCTTATTGCTAGTGGTCTTCCTAGGTATTTTTGGACAGAAGCATTGAACACCTCATGTTACATTATAAATAGATGCATGATCAGACCCATTTTAAACAAAACTCCTTATGAACTTTTCAAGGGCAGAAAACCCAATATTACGCACCTAAGAACATTTGGTTGTAGGTGTTTTGTGCATAATAATAAGAAGGATACCTTAGGAAAGTTTGACCCTAGGAGTGATGAGGCAATATTTCTTGGCTATTCTTCTCACAGCAAGGCATACAAAGTCCTTAACAAAAGGACCTTGTGTGTTGAGGAAAGTGTGCATGTGCTTTTTAATGAATCTAACTTGTTGAGTGAGAATGATGCATAGGAAGATGAACTTGAATTAGGTCTTGTTCGAAAAGAAGTGTTGCTCCAAGATAAACGAGGTGAGAACACCATGGAGAAAACAACTCCTGAAGGTGTTCCTCAGAACAGCAGGCAAGGTGAACACCAAACAGGGGGAAACACTGTTGAACCCTGTTCGGGACCATGTTCTTCAGGAACAGGCTTACAAACAGGTGCAGAAATAGGCTCAGGAGATGATCGTAAGCTTGATATTACGACTAGAGTAGAGCATGGGTCTGTGAATCCTCTTACTCCACGACCATGGAAGTACCATAGTTCGCACCCCCTTGATCAAATTCTGTCTGATATTAACAGTGGAGTGCAAACTAGGTCTAAGCTTAAGAATTTCTACGCTTTCTATGCTTTTCTCTCTAATATTGAGCCAAAGAGTGTGAATGAAGCTCTTGCAGATTCAGATTGGGTCATGGCAATGCAAGAAGAGCTCCATCAATTTGAAAGAAACAAAGTATGGCACCTTGTACCTAAACCTGCAGAGAGAACAATCATTGGAACCAAGTGGGTGTTTCGAAACAAACTGGATGAGTCAGGAACAGTCACTAGGAACAAGGCACGGCTGGTTGTTCAAGTGTATAATCAAGAAGAAGGGATCGATTATGAAGAAACCTTTGCACCAGTTGCTAGAATTGAGGCTATTCGAATCTTAATAGCCTTTGCAGCTCATATGGAAATCAAGCTATATCAAATGGACGTGAAAGTGCATTCCTCAACGGATACCTTAAAGAAGAGGTGTATGTCAAACAACCCCCTGGTTTTGAAAACAGTGAATTTCCTAACCATGTTTTCAAATTTGACAAAGCTCTTTATGGCCTAAAATAAGCTCCTAGAGCTTGGTACGAACGGTTGTCAAGTTTTTTAATTGAAAATGATTTTAGAAGAGGCAAGGTAGACAATACCTTGTTTCTAAAATCTAAGGGGGGACATTTATTGATTGTCCAAATATATGTTGATGACATTATATTTGGTGCAACTCATCATGATTTATGCAATGAATTTTCAAATATGATGAGGAGTGAGTTTGAGATGAGCATAATGGGTGAGCTTAACTTTTTCTTAGGCTTACAAATCAAGCAAACTCCAAACGGCACCATGATCCATCAACAAAAGTATATCAAGGAGCTACTTAAGTGTTTTGGCATGGAGTTGGCCAAACCCGTAGACACTCCTATTTCTCCTTCAACCAGGTTGGTTATGGATGATGGGAGTCCCTCAGTTGAGGAGAAACTCTATAGGGGCATGATTGGGTCCCTCCTATACCTAACCGCTAGTAGACCAGATATTGTTTTTAGTGTTGGTTTATGTGCCCGTTTTCAGTCTAATCCTAAGAAAACTCACCTTAAGGTTGTGAAACGGATACTAAGATATTTGAAACATACACCTAATTTAGCCTTATGGTATCCTAGAGGTTGCAATTTTGATCTTGTTGGATATGCTGATGCTGACTATGCTGGATTCCCAGTTGATAGAAAGAGTACCTCAGGTATGGCTCACTTTCTTGGACCTTGTTTGGTATCTTGGGTTACCAAGAAGCAACATTCTGTTGCGATGTCCACAGCAGAAGCTGAATATGTTGCAGCAGCTTCATGTTGTGCTCAACTGTTGTGGATAAGACAACAGCTTAAGGACTTTTGTGTTGACACTGGATGCATTCCTTTTTTTTGTGATAACACAAGTGCAATTAACATTGCCAAAAATCCATGTCAACATAAAAGAACAAAGCATATTGACATTCGACATCATTTCTTGAAAGATAATGTTGAAAAGGGTTTAATCTCTATGAATTTTTGCACAACGGAAAATCAAATTGCTGATATATTCACTAAGGCACTAGCTAGAGATCAATTTGAGAGAAATAGATTGGAACTATGGTTGGTGAGAACACCCTGAGATACCTGTTTCCAGAACATGAACTGGGTTTGGTAAGATCAACCTTTACACCCTGTTCTCTCCCCCTGTTTGCAAATCTTTTTAACAACGGATGTGATTGCATACACTCAAATTGCGTGCATTTTGTCTCTACTTATCCACTTAGTGCAGCATAAGGGGATGTACTGGAGCCGCCTTAATACCATTAAGTCCAATCAAGATCAGACGGCAAAGAATAGGCATAACGAAGAGAACAGGTACGCCCCTTGGTTGCTCGATGTGTTTTCTTACCTTCCCAAGGCACAAGCTTTTAATGGTCACACCCATTGCAAACCGAGAAATCTTCTAAAGATTTTGGGTGCTCTCTCTCTCTCTCTCTCTCTCTCTCTCTCTCTTTATATGCCCTGTTCTCAGTTTTGTCGTTCATCTCGCACACAAGCAAAACCTGAAAACCCTGCAAAAACCTTAAACCCTAATCTCTCTCTTCTAGCAACAATGGCTCCCAACAACTCCTCTCAATCAAAAGCCCTCGTTCTTGCGTCCTCAATCCCTGCTCCCCCTCGCCCAATCCTGTACAAGCCTTTCAAATTCTTTAAAAGCTTGTCCCTACAATCAGTGGGAATGGGGATGGATGATATTCCCTTCGAGTGTGGAAGGGAATTGGTGTTCCTTGTAGGGACAATTGCTTGTCCCATTAAGGTCGAGTCAGAGGGTACACTATCGGGGTCTCAAGACCAACTCTTGGAAACCCCTGAAGGGTTTAATTTTGAGCCCTGTTCTTCTGGGTTGTTTCCTGACACAGCGACAGAAACCGGGGCTACCTCTGTCGAAGGTGTGTATGTGGAGGATCTGAATGTCGACTTCCAAGGGAAGTCGAATGAGACATCAGAGGAGAGTTTAGAGAAGGATTCTCTCCCTGAGGCTGAAACCCCTACTCCGGTCGCTCAAACTGGAGAGAAAAGGAAAAGGGTGAAAATAGTGGCTAGGCGTAGCAGAACGCCAAGAACAAGGCCACAACCAAGGTCTCAGCCCTCTCAAACTCCCTCTTCTCCACAATCCTCCAACCCTTCTCGCAAATCTGCGAGAATAGCTTTTCAATCCTCTCACCGTATCTCCAAACCCTCTGCTCCTGTCATCGAGGAGATTTCCTCCTCTTCTACCGAGGGGTTCTCGAGTTCTGACTCTGAGAACACCACCTTCAAACAGGGGACACCGGTGTTCTCCGAGTCCTCTGAAGAACAAGCCCCTCCAAAATCAACCACTAAACATGCTGTGAAGCCCTCTCCTGCAAAAACATCCCTCAAGCGAAAGCCCAGAACAGCCCCCCTACCAGAAGCTACCACCTCTGTTCCTGCTCCCAAACGCCCAAAGCAGTTCACTCCCTCTCCTATGCCTGACAAACATGCGCAGTTGCTTAAGCGCAATGTCGTCAGGGGGAAGGTAGTGAATGTAAGCTTTTTCGAGGAACAGGGTCTGGGTGTGTTCCTGACCAAGTTGCGCGCTCAAGGCTGGCTCGACTTGTTTGCAAACACCCAGCTGGGGTGTTCTGTGCCTGAGTTGGCTGAGTTTTACGCCAACTGCAGTGTCCCCGAAGGGGTGGTGACTAGTTTTGTGAATGGGCAACGCATTAAGGTTGATGCGCCCACACTTGGGAAAATTTTGGGAGTACCCTCCCAAGGCTTTGACGTGTATGTGAGGAAAGACAAAACAGCCCTAGAAACAGCTAGGCTCCTAGAGGTGTCCCAACGTCTCAGTCAAAAACAGGGCCTGAGAACACCCCTCTCTGTTAAGAAGGGTGAAATGACCTCCCTGCACCAACTATTGTTTATGTTCACTATCAAGAGCATAATTCCGCGAGGTCAAGGGCGAAACTCAGCTGATGCCCTCGATCAATGCCTGGTGGACTTACTGGATCGGGAGGAACCAATCACCCTCCCTGCAATCATGATTCGCCACATAGGGCGAATTGCGAACACCACCCGGGCCCATGATCTTGGATATGGGTTTCTGCTGACAAGGGTGTTTGAGCACCTTGGGATAGTGCTCACACGGCGAGTGGAGGCCTAAGTCGTTGATGAGATTGGGATTGACACTCTGCTCGGGTGTGGCTATGAGGTTGGCGAAGGGTCAGTCTCCAAACAGGGTCGTCGACCACCTTGACCACCTGTTTCTGGGCAACCTTCCATCAAACTTGAGGCTGTTTTTGAGGACAATGCTCGCCTCAAGGATGAGCTCTCAGCTGTCAAGGCTACTCTTGCTGAGGAGCAAGCCCTCTCCGCCAAACGCCATGAGGAATTGCTTGCCCTTCTCTTCACTCTTGCCCCCACCATTCCTCCTCTGTAAACGAGACCACCCCCTGCAATCTGATTCTCTAGGCTGTTCTCTTGTCTCCTCCTCCCATCTTCGTTTTTGGCATTGTACTGTTTTTAATGTAATATCTCCTTAATGATGCTTCTTGCACCTTATGCTCTATATTTCTTTTCTTGCATTCATACTGTTGTTTATGCTTTTTAATGACGCCAAAAGGGGGAATAAGACCATATGAATAAAACCATATGACGTGCTCTATGACCTGGCACCTAGAGGATCCCTATCAGCATTAAACGTTGTTAAGCTTTTTAATTTTGTCAATATGGTCACTTGGTTTGTCATCATCAAAAAGGGAGAATTTGTTGATTATATTTAGTTTTGATGATAACAAATCCAAGAGTAACATCTTTGTCTAAGTAATGTTGTTCCAAACAAGCTCTCCAAACAGGGCCTAATACACTGTTGTTCCTACACCGCTGTTTGTGATATTTTATTAACCTGGTGGCTAAATGTTGAGAACAAGTCTTAGAACAGGTTCCGAGTTTCAGTGACACAAGATCAGCAAACAACACATATGGTTTAAGTCTTGAGGAACATTCAGCTACACAAGATCACCCAAGGAATCAAGGTGACCAAGGTGTTTTGGAGCAGCATATTCACTCTTGACCAGACAACTAATTCTTACAAGGAGTCTTGGTTAATTTAGTTTTTTATCTTTTAGACTCTTGTTAATATGCCAATCTTGAAAGTATCATTTTTAGCACTTCTTGAAAACGGTTTTCGAAAAGTTGCTTTGGGACACCATTTCCAAACAACCCTGCAAACAGGGTGCCTAAGGTGTTCTCAAAAACTACAGCAGCTATATCAATCTTATCTGAAAATTTGCTTCGGTTGGCTGCCAGATCTAAAAAGATTTGTTTTGAATTTGAAAAAAAAAATTGCAAAACCGTTTTTGCTAAAGATTTCTCTTGAAAGATTCTTATCCCTTATTTTTAGGTCTTGATTGAATTTGTGATAAATCAAGATTTTATTCTTTTCAAGCTAGATTACTCGGCCAAGATATTTTAAGAAAATCTTCTCTCTTCTCTTAGCCGTTGGAAATCTTTGGTGAATCTTCTAAGCGACTAAAAATAGAGGATTTTTCCTATCTTTTGAAAAGAATAGCCGTTGGGTTGTGCATTTAAATATTGAAATTCTCTCTCCCATTTGACAATCTGGTTTTTACAAAGAAGTAAGAGATTTTTAGAGCTGAATTTCAAAGAGAAAAACCGTGAGAAGATTGTGCTTAACTGAGCTTTCAATTTCTTGGCATAATAGGACTTCATTGTACTTTACATCTGCTTAAGTCAGAAGCACCCCAGTAAGGTGTTTTGTACCCCTGTTCTCAGAACAGAAAGTGAGTGAGGGTGTCCTCAGTCGTGTGGACTTTGGACGTGTCCTATCTGGTGAGATTGGACGTGGTATAACCTGTCTTAGGGAAAAAGGTTACGTGGGTTACAAGTTGTAACAAGGAGTGTTGCTTTTGTAACGTTTTCAGCCCGTTAGTGAAGTGGTTAAATCCTACACGAGGTAGGTCGTGGTTTTTCACCCCTCAGTTGGGCTAGAGGTGTTTTCCACGTAAAAATTGTGTGTGCTTTATTTCCGCATTTATTACTTTGAATTTCGCTACTGAATCAATTGAGAACACCCGCTACAAACAAGGCGTAAGGTTGTTTGTGATTTACAAACAATCTCTGCAATCAAGTGCTACGGTTGTTTGTCAGTTATTAGGCAAAAATCGACCACCACAATTCACCCCCCTTCTTGTGGTTGTGTACTCTTGGAATTCAACAATGGCAGATCGTGTGTATATAATGAATGAGTGACAACTGAATCAATCAATTCACAAAATGGCCTTGAAAGTGAAAGAGAGTTTCCATGACTACTGTACCAAAGGTGGCGGCTTCTTTCTTACTCAACACATAGGCCCTTCTTATAGCTGCGGGTCTTGAAGGTGAGAGTCCTTCCTATAGCCTTTAGTCTTTGGGAACAGGCAGCAATAAGGTGCTCTAGCTACCACACCACATACATTTGTTAGTTCCCACTTAGCAATCCGGAGCGGTGTAGTTGAAATTAGATAAAATATTTCAATGTTCACCTATTATCTTCTGGAAGCTCTACTACCATGAAAAGGTTCCACTGGGTCATACTTTCACTCTAGAGTGCTTTAGTATGAATCAGTTGAAGATATTTGTCCAATGGGCAATAACTCATCAAAATTTCTCACTGACGCATTCCAAATGCATGGCAAAGATTTTGATTGTCCAACTTAAACTTTATGAAAGTGATCTTCAATAGGAAACTGAGGTTGAATCAACCGAAAAGGGTAAACACATTGCGTTTTCCTTAGCAATGGATTCCACAAGTTAGACAACAATCAACCCCTATACAAAGTGTCGTTAAGATCTGCCTTCTGTTCAGGCATGCTACAAAATTATGAGCTGTTGACATGGGTGCAACCCAATCATAAACCAGCCACTAGCAGTGATTGGGCTTGAAAAAGGTGACTAGAACTGATGAAGATATAACATGAAAGTGAATGATTATGCAACTGGATGGGGAGATACCATAAGGAAAAAAAAATGAAGCCCTTGGTCAAAGTGAGGAGTATCCAATAGTTGATAATCCAACAAGGACAATGGTAGTTGGTATGCTACCAGAAGGTGCAGTAAAATATTGTCAAGAGTAATGTCTATTTCACAAATGAAGGTGGAATCAATGGACTGCTTGCAAGAGTTTAGGCAATTTAAGCAAGTCTTGAATTGTAATGGATTGAAGTAAAAATGTCTCTCTAAAGTGTCCTTAGTTTCTCTTATATGGAATCATCGATAGTAAATGGTTTCAAAACTTATGTATAACAGAATAAGCCTCTCTAAAATCCGACAATTCAGGAGATACTACATCAAGAACTCTCATATAGCTCACTTAGATGAAATTCTTGGGTTACAGAAGAGGATATCTGTAATCTAGGAAGCATATTGAAGTAGTTGCTACTTGGTTCCAAGAAACACAAAAAGTGACACCCATATGATAAGGAAATATAACCTCAAAGTTGTAGGTACCCACCGACTTGAACAGTCTATACTGTCAGATTTCTAGGCTGAATTTCATTGACTACTGGTCTCCAAATGTACTGCAACATGGGTCATTAGAAAGCTTACTTTCTGAACTTTGATATAGAATAACTAAAACATCTCTATTTGATGGAATGTATGGACTACAAGTGGACTAAACTCAGACCTTGTGCATTAGGATTCTGCTAACTTTGCAGACTTTGACTTGTCTAATAGTTTTGAATGACCAAATGACCTCTAATTCACTTGAAACTTGTTTCATATGAAAGATATCTCCTTAAACTTAAAGTCAGGATGGAAAACTCTCGCGTAACTCATGTTGATCATGGACAAAAATTACTTCAAGGTCAGTCCTTGTGCACTGATTAAAACTACTAAGTTGATTGAACTTGTGTATTCCGCCCATACTTGGTTTTCTCTATACATTTAACCTCAAAATGAGTCAAGGGCCTTTCATAAGACACCTTTGTAACAACCCCCAACCCTAGGGCTACGAGTGTTAATGATTCTGAAATCTCTGCGGCGAAACGGATAGAGTTTCGCCTGTAAACTGGCCAATTTCCAGGCTTAAAGCCTTACATCACATCATCTGCATCGAATAGAATTATAAAAGGATACCAAATTAAGCTCAACAGCTACACACCGGAGACCACAACTCTACAAGCTATACGCCCGGAGTACAAGGGTTTACATCCCAAAAATAAACAATTCAAGCTAAAAGAATGGCATACCAATCAGATGGGCGGCTCATATGACCATACATATCTAAATACATTGGAACACCTTTAACTTGTTGTTAAAAATCACCCTCGAATCTAATGCTTGAGATCAAACTATATACACATTGTATGGATCCATCTAATAAAGAAGAATATACGAGTAGAATATGAGAGATAAGCAGACAATACCATTGTCATAAATCTCCAATGATATCATAATAATCTTCATTCCTCACTAACCAACTTTCTCAGTATCTTAACTCCATACTCCATATCCCATAAAGAAAATCTCAACCTGGCTCTGATACCAAATCTGTAACGCCCCCAAATTAAACATGTTTCACTGTTTATATTCTCCTTAATAAAATACTCAATTGCAATCTGATAAATCCAATGATAGGGCATTACCGCCATCCAAAAGGACAAGGCTTGAAACATGAGTGATATAAATGACACAGTTAAGCATAGCTTCAACCATACACCTTCACATATGATCAACCATTCACAAACAGTATTAACCCATATAGGGTTGATAGACCATATGAAAATAATTCACCATCTAATATCTACACCTCCATCCACTGAAGAATTCAAAATACGGCTTTAAAGTATGCATATACTGCATTACTTCTGATCCATTCGGATTTCCTTGCTTCACTTATTCTCTTCAGCTGATTTGCTGGCATGAGGGTAATTCTCTGAGCATTTGCCTAAAACAAAACATGAAAAACATTTCAAACTGTGAGCCGAAGCTCAGTACATGCATTCCTAAATTGTTAAATGGTCATTAAAACACTAATTGGGCCCAATTTGCAATTCATTTTAAGTTAAAACAGTGAATAAGACGATGTAAAGCTGCATTGCTAGTTATTATCTGATAGTGAACCCCTTGATATTGTTACGATCTATGGATAGGTGTACACCTGCCAAGCCGATTGGGGGACCTGGCCTGAAGCCATGCGGGTAACTGAAGGGCGAATGCCCTTTAGATGATAACTGACGGGGTCACTAATTAATTGATAAATCACTGTGTAAACTGATTCATTGATGTACTTACTAAAACATGATAACGTTGATAAATACACTCTGATTTCTAAAGATACAGGTAATGGACGTACCTTGAATCTTTAAAAATATTATCTGACTTGATACAAGTCAGCTGTTTTATAAATGTCACCCGACTTGATAAATGTATTCTGACTTGATAACACTTATGCAAAATGGAGAACGATAACTAGGCCTCAACTCTGTTTCATAAATGTCATTGTAAGTATGTGTTGTCAGTAAATAATCCTTACTTGCATGTGTAACAGAAATTGAGTAATGAAATGGGATACATAACTTGTGCATTTCAATATAATAAACTGAAAGGCCTCAACTCTGTTTCATAAATGTCATTGTAAGTATGTGTTGTCAGTAAATAATCCTTACTTGCATGTGTAACAGAAATTGAGTAATGAAATAGGATACATAACTTGTGCATTTCAATATAATAAACTGATTTTAATTTGATATAAGACAAGTTAAACCAAAATAAACTGATTTAAATCAGTTAGAGTTATTGAACTTGAAATATAATAAATTGAAGCAAAATAGGCCAAATAGAAATGATTGAGGTGATAACAAAAAGATTTTAATTGATATAAATAAAATATGAGTTTCTGATATCTCTGAAATGGATAATAGAAAGTGTAATGCTTCTGAAATAGATAATAGAATGTGCAACAATTCTGAAATGGATAATAGAAGGTTTAATGCTATGAAGGGTGTTATGAGGTTCATAAAGACTCAAATAACCTCGGTAGACCTGATAGATACTTAACTCGGTTTTCAAACCAAAGTAAGTTTCTATACATAATCAAACTGGTTGAACTCAGTACACTTTGTAATTTCCTTGCAATACCCATAATTATATAGAAGCTTCTGAAAATATTTCCAAATGTCACAAAGTTCTGTATTCACTCATGTTACTATTTGATAGTCTGCATTAGAAAATCCATATCTTTCACTCTTGACCTCCAAATGAGATGTAAAACCCTAATATGAAAAGCTCATAATGTCCACTAAAATGTTCATTTAGGACACAAATCATGATTCGCATAGTAATGTCCCTAAAATTAGGGTAGAACACATACATGCATAATTTTAGTTCAATCTGCGCCGTCGTAGCAAAATGACCTTAACTTTTTCCACAGAACTTAGATTAAGACGATTCAAAAGGCATTTAAAAGATAACTCATTGATCTATCAGCACTCCAAAAATCACAATTTTTCAATGACCCAATCAATACCAGTTTTTCCGTAAAGTTACTGTTCCAGTTCAGTTCCCAGTTTCAATGTATTCTGCATAGTCTTGAGTAAATTGGTCATAACTTTGTCCACATAACTCAAAATTGAGTAATTCCAAAGCCTACTAAAAGATAACACTTCAACCTATCACTAAACCAAAAATCATGAATTTTGGGTGTGCCAATTATTACCAGTTTATTCACAAACTCACCCCTATTTTGGGGTTTGTTTACAGCATAACAGCCCATATGCAATCTTCTCTTGACCTAAACCCCCACTAAAATCATTATTCAACTTATATAAATCAGAATGAACATCTTGATACTCATTACCAATGCCAAAGATCACAAAATCTCATTTAAAATAATCAAAATCCATCATTACACCCTAAACTCGCATGAACATGAATAACCTCCATCTTTTCTTTCTTTCAAGATGATCCATCCAACAAAACATCAAACTAACTCTTGATTTCATCAAAACAAGGTAATTAGTAATCAAAGCAAGAATCAAAACCAAAATACAACCAAAATCACAAGATAAAGTTAGGGTTTACTCACTTGTTCATGCATAAGGGGGTGTAATTTGAGGTTGATGCTTGAGGGGGTGTGGGGAATGGATGGTGGCTGACTTGGTGGCTGTTCTGGTGGCTGTAGGGGTGGCGGCTGGTGGCCTGAAACCACCAGAATGGTGGTGGCAGGGCTGGAGAGAGGGAGAGGACGGGTAGAGAGAGAGAGTAGAGTAGAGAGAGAAGAGAGGATGCTAGCCTTTGCTTTGATTTGCATGCTTATCTTAAATACTTGGTTGACATAAATACTTTGTTTTTGCTTTGCTTGATTTACTAGGCTGAGAATAAGCCTCCAAAAAGTAGATTTTTATTATTTATAATTAGGTATAAATGATGGTAATTAGCCAAATTCAATCTTATCAACTTATTGGACTTCAAATTGGGCCCAAATGAATTGGGCTTGGAACAAAGACACTGTGTTACGATAAAATTTTTACATAATTCGAAATTAAATCTTTGTAATGTTATGAAAAATAATTAAATCTTTTAAATCATACATATCGAGGCCTAATATCAATTTCTTCGAAAAATTAATTTATTTTCGGTAAATGAAACTCGAATTGCAAAGTGGAGCCCCAAAAATGAATTCTCCCAACCGGGATGATTAATGAGAAAAATTAATGTGAAAAAAATTAATAATATGGCTTAATTAAATAGATAAATATGATTTAGGGTCGGGCTATTACATTGAGGAGCCTACCTCTTATCAAGAGGTGATTGATTCACTAAATCACAAAGAGTGGATGGATGCCATGAGGGATGGAATGGAATCAATGGCCAGAAACAAGGTTGGGAAACTTGTTCATCTTCCACCTAGACGCAAGTCTATTGAAAACAAGTCAGCAAGATAAAACGTTGGGCAGATAGTTCAATTGACGAGTTCAAAGCCTGTCTATTGGTGAAAGGCTTCACCCAAATTGAGGGTATAGACTAAAAAGAGACATTTTCTCTTGTGGTAAGATTTGCCTCTATTCGTCTACTCGTAGACCAAGTTATCCATTTGAGGTAGAGTTGTTTCAAATGGATGTAAAGATACTTTTCTCATTGATAACCTTCAGGAAGAGATCTATATGTACCAACCCATTGGTTTTGTATGAAAGGAAAAAGAGGATAAGGTGTGTCATCATAAAAGGTCTGTATATGGTGTTAAGCAATATTCTAGATCTTCGTACTTTAGATTTCCTGAACCCATAACTTTGTTTGACTTATCCATAGTTTTGGAGGACTATTTGTGTATGTCAAAAGAACAATCGGGGGGATTATATTTCTTATCTAGTACATTGATGATATATTGCTAGATAGGAGCAACTTAGAGATGATCGAAGCTACTAAGAAGTGGTTGTCCTCAATCTTCGAGATAAAGGACATGGGTGAAGCTAGTTACATCCTAGGTGTAGAAATAATCAGAAATTGTCTTAAGAAGCTCATAGGTATGTGCCAGGAAGCATATATCAAAAATGTCTTAGAATGATTTCGGATGCATTGTTCCAAACCCATGGACACTCCAATTGAGAAGGGTCAAACCTTGAGTCTTGACTAATGCCCTAAAACAATTAATGAAAAAGAGGCAATGAGCGATGTCATGCTAGTGCCATAGGAAGCGTAACGTATGCCATGTTATGTACACGACCTAACATTTTTTTTACGGTTGGTTTGGTAAGTCATTCGTAGAATAACCTAGGAATTGATCACTGGCAAGCCGTCAAGAGAATCATGCGCTACCTTCATGGTACAATCCTCTAGGTCCTTTTCTATCACGGCAGGGATTTTGAGTTGAGAGGATACTCAGATGTCAATTGGGATAGTGATCAGGATAGGTCTAGGTCAACCTCAGGTCATGTCTTCATCTTAGGGGGGTTTCATATCATGGTGCAACAAGAAGGAGGACCACATAGCCCGGTCGACTATGGAGGTAGAGTATGTTTGTAACGCTATCGTATGTAGCCTGGCCATACAGGAGGCAATATGGCTTAGGAGTTTCCTTCACCATCTTAGTCTTACTCCTAGAGTTGATCCCATTGAGATGTTATGTGATAACAAAGCCATCATCTAGTTTGCTAAGGATCTGAAGTTTTATTAGAAGACGAAGTGCACCAAAAGGTGTCATCATTTTATGCAAAACACCACAAAGATAAAGGAAGTTACCATCAAGTATGTATCTACTAACAAGATAATTGGTGATTCCTTAACTAAGCTGATTCCTAAAGATGCTTTCAAAGCTCATGCATTGAGTCTATGACTTTGTAGAGTTTAGTTTTTGGAAGAATCTAATTATGTGACAGATAAACTTCTCTTGTGATGAGCATTTATATGTAATAAAGATTAATGTTCCTTTTTCTAAATGCTTTGTGATTTATTGTTATTGTTATAGATATCAAAAATGTCACGAGTTTCTGATTGGCCTAGTCACACAGGTAATAACCCTAATGCTTGAGTAGTGGGTAGAATTGGACTGAATCATATTGGCACTAGGGGTGCAATATTAATCACTCATACTTGAAGTGTATGAATGAAATAAATATAGGCTCCATAGTAAGTCTAAGATGAGAGTCGAGGGAGTCGAATATGAATTCATATTAGAGCCTTAAAAGCCGGATCTTGAGTACCAAGATTAACATTTAGTATATTGATCTAGTGACTCATATTAGATTTTTGGGTAAAAATCTAGACTGACAATTCGCATAACAAAGAGAGTGACGAGCCCAGTTAAATGGGAGCTATGTTATGACACACATTTCATAGTGTGTGTTCTTAAGAGACAACCCATACATATAGTGACAATTGACTTTCTTATTTCTTGTCACTGTGTAACCCTATGAACGATGACCCTGAGACTTAAAGCTATTATATGAAATCGGAGCTTGATGGCTATTTTAATATGCCTCTTAAAGGCCATGGTATATACAGTTTAATGGGAACGTAAGGAAAGTAGTTAAGCTGAGATGCAATATCATGAGTGTTTAAGGAAAAATTAGACCTGATCAAATTGAGGGTTGGGTCGGGTTATGAGGGTCGGCATATATGATTTTCTCCACTCTGACCCTATCCAACCCTCATGCAGGTCGTCATACCCTTGACTCTAACCCTGACCCTGACCCAACGGGTACCCTCGGGTCATCTGATCAGACCTGACCCTCAAATTTTCTCAATATAAAAATGAGATTTTTCACTAAGTTTCCTTTTTATTATAAAATTTAACATTAAAAATCCTAAAAAACAAAAGGGCAAACGATAATATAATTTTCCAAAGAAATATATCGCAATTGCAAACATTCTAATGTGTAATTTACTGATTAAAATGATTATTTCATTAAAACAACTACTCCAAACATCAGAGAGGAAGTATTAGAATGTTGCAAGGTACTAAGATTTGAGGGGGGAGGCTAAAGGAGAGGAGAAAGTAGAAAGTGAAAAGGTTTTGAGCAAATAAAACCCAAAGTATCTTGTTTATATTTTAAATTTTAAGCTAAATATTATTTTTTGCACAAAAAGTGAGGGTCAGCGAGTTGGGTCAAGGGGTTAAAACCTCTACCCAATCCCGACCTTCAGCGTAGTTGGCTACTCTCAATTTGAGGCTCGGGGTAGGTCGGAGGCAAAAAAAGCCAACGCTAACCCTTATTTTTGAGGGCTGGGTTAGAGCGAGTTGGGCGGGGCCCTGACCCCTTGATCAGCTCTAGGAAAAATCTATCTATCTTCACCATATCAGCTCAGGTGATTCTATTGATTATATAATCATATGATATATCATATGGCATAAGGGAATTTAAAATACCATTAGTGATATTTAGGATGATTTGGGACATCGTATTTCGTGAAAGTGTTATGTTAGTTAGATGATTACTTAATATAACACTATTGATTACTTTTTGGTCGCATATCCTATTCCTAGTATAAAGCGTGAAGTGTTGTGATTTGTGGAGAATATATGATTTGCAGCCTACACGGTCAAGTGGGAGCTGATGGCCGACCCTAATATAATTAGGGCTGACGACCACTAAGTCGCTAAGTAGCAGAAACTCTAGCCGACCCCAACATATACAAGGAGTTTTAGGGGGTCAACTAAATGTACATCAAACACAGAGAGCTCTAAGTATCAATTCCTCCTCTCTCACGGCTGATAGGCCCGCAAGCGTACGACAGCATTGTAGCAAATCAAGGTCGATCCCACAGAGACTAGGTTGATTTACTGGGCTATATTCACTCAAGATATGCTAAGTGAATCTAAGTTTGAGAATAAAATTAAACTAAACAACTATCTAATTTAATGGACAAATAATAATTGGAATTAAGCAAAATAAGCAATCACCTAATCCACGTATCAATCAAGCACTTCTTTGCTTCATTGGTTGTTTTAAAACCGATAATCGAAATATCACAACCCTCTTTCAACGTGAATTTAAATACCTTAAATCTAATCAACTTACCATTTCTCAAGGGCTCTTGATTACTTTAGTTTCATTAAGCATGCTATTATTAAGTCTGTGGTTTCTCAATTAGTAATTCTCTCTCGAGACATCACTCAATCATGTCAAATCTTAGGATTCCGGTATTAGAGATTTCACCTTTCAGTCCTTCATCCTTATACCCATGACATGCAAGAAAGTGATCAAGTTTC
>JAKOGI010001659.1:27500-37500 GCA_029747015.1 Carnegiea gigantea
ATCGTACTTTTGCAACTGCGTGTTGAGAAAAAGTATCCTATGTATTATATGCTCCTTGATAGTTTGGACTGTATGCGTCAGTGGGAGGATTTGGCTTCGGAAGATTGCAGTGTTCCTGACTGTCCAGATTTGGTAGATCACTGCATTGAATATAGCATGTGTAATGGATTTTTGTGCCTTTGTAGCCTTGAGTTTCGCCATAGTTCTGATGCAGGCTTATATGTCAGTGGGGGTGGTAACTAGCGGCCACTAGTTTTGGATTGCGACCCAAACCTCCTGTGCGTATGGACATTGCATGAAGAGGTGAAGGTCAGATTCTTCTTCTTTTTGGCATAAACTGCAGGTAATGTCACGGGGGGAATAGAATTTGCTTAAACGCTGCTTAGTGGGTAGTCTGTGCTGCACCAGAAGCCATGAAATGAAGCTATGTCTTGGTAGGGAAGCTCTGGTCCAGACTATCCTTTGCCAGGGAGCCGGCGTCGGATTATACAACAACCATTGGTAGCCAAGTTTTACGCGATAGTGTGTTGTGCCTGGCCATTTCCATACCCTTGGTTCTGTGGTACCTTCTTTGAAAAGCTCTTTAAGGTGGCAGATTTTCTTCCAATACCAGCTGCTCTCATAGGGGGGTTTATAATCCTACCAGTCCTGCCCTTTGATAATTCATTTGACCCAGAGTATATCCTTCTTTTCTACAATAGCCCATATCAACTTGGCTATGGATGCTTTATTCCACGCGAAGAACAGTTTGATGCCTAGTCCTCCTGATTTTTTAGGCAGGCATGTATGCTCCCATGAGATGTAGGGGGGTTTTGTTAAATCTGCAGAGCCTGTCCATAAGTAATTTCTGCATAGCTGAGTGATTTTATCCACCACCTCATTGGGTAATAAGAAGATGGATGCCCAGTACGAATACATGCCGAAGATGACTGAGTTGATGAGTACTGCTCTTCCTACATAGGAAATGTTTCTAGTGCCCCAAGTATGCACTTTTGTTGTGATTTTCTCCACTAATAAGGAGCACTCTATTTTGGTAAGTCTGCTTGCTGTGATAGAGACTCCTAAATATTTTAGGGGAAGTTGACATTGTGGGAGTCCCGTTTCTTATAAATAGAGATTTTAAAGCTCGCAGGGAGCTCCTCCTATAACCATCTGAGACTTTTGGAGGTTGGCCTCGAGGCCTGTACACTGGTGGAATGAGTTCAATGCAGTCATGATGAGTCTCAAGGATGGGGGATCAGCTTTAGAGAATATGACCAGGTCGTCAGCGAACATTAAGTGGGTGAGGCCAAGATGTTTACAGGATGGGTGGAACCAAAATTGAGGGTCTCTGCTAACCTTTAATAAGAGTCAAGATAGGTACTCCATGGAGATCACAAATAGAAGGGGGGAGAGAGGGTCGCTATTAAACCAAAAATCATGTATTGTTTTAATAATTATTTCGATTATATTATATATATTATTTTGTCTAATTTATCTTATTTTATGTATTTTTCAGATTTAATATTAATAAAATAAAGAGGAGAAGAAAGGACGTCGAAGCTCGGGTTTTACACGCTTGGCTATAAAGACAGTCCAAAATTAATAATTTATGAAAAATATTATTTTCATAATTATTTAATTGGGTTAGGGTTTCAAGAGTTGGAGAGAACTAGAAGTCTTGGAGGAGAAAAAGTCTAAGGAAGAAAGGAAGAAGGAAACCCTATTCACTAACCCTAATCACCCTCGTTATAAATCATAATCCCCATCATCATCCTATAACAGAGAATAACCCACGGCTGCCCCTAACCATTAATCCCTCCATCACCTTCTTCCTCTTCCTCCCCACATCACCATCACAACACCCACGCCTCCTCCCATCCCCATGGCTTCTCCTTCACAATCGCCATCATTATCTTCTTACATCACCATCATAATACACCATTCTCGTTCATCATCGTGATCACCGTCATCACACCATATAACCCAACTCTTTAACCCCTCTCACACGAAGCCACGGCCAGGCCTCCATCACAGCCACGCCACCCCTTCAATCTCACCCCCACCTTCAATCTCATCACGATCATCACTACCATCATCCATCATCATCACCATCAACACTTTGTCTTTTTTTGTTTTTACTTTGTTTTATTTTAGTTGTTTAGTTTATTGTTAAACATGATTTATTTGGGTGAATTTTGTGATTTTATTTTAATATAAGTGAGAAATTCCTTTTTACTCAGTATAATCTTCTTGAAATCATGCTAAATTTACTATTTTGAAACAAGTTTTATACTTTATTACCTAGTTGATTCATATTTATGATTCTATAGCGATTAGCGTTTATCGTTTATGATATTCGTATTAAATTAATTAGAATGTATGCTAGTTAGTTTAATACAATTTCGATTGATAATTTAGAAGACTATAATACGTAAAAGTTATAGTCTTTTATGCTTAGGTATCACCCTAATTAATCATGGATGGCTCAAACCCATCTATTTTAATTAGATAATCACTTTAGATCTTTGTTGAATCGATTTGCTGGTAAATTAGTTACAAAGTGTTAAATGATGTTTTTCTAATTCTTAATGCTTTAGTTTGATTAAATTCTTGTGCTGGTGTGAGGGTTATCAAAACTAGTAGGGTTTATATTAGGGCTGGACCTAATTAAACTAGAATCTAAAGAAAAATCAGGAAGAACCGCTGGTGGATGTCTTCTATAGTTTAACTTATGAATGAAATTAACTTTTGTATTAATGATAAATATTAATTTGCACGGTAGATTGAGATTATACCAAGTATCCTTCATAAATTTGACAATTTTTGATCATTATTTGTTGCTTAGAGTTAATTTGATTAGTTTGTTCTATTTTTATTAGCTTCAATATAATTTCAATCGAAACCCCCCTAAAAGTATAGTCTTTTAGGAGTGTCTAGGTAATTTTAAATAACTTAGATTTTGATTTTTAGAGTGGTTATAATTTTAGATTGATTTATATTCAGTTTTAGTATTTAATTATCGGTTTATTAGAAATTAGACTAAAAATAGCTATTTTTGTTCTTTTTTGATTTTCTTCAGTTCCTAGAGTTTATTTACTGTCCTACTCTGCCCATATTTAATTCCGTAATTTTTGGAAGTTATTTGATAATTTTTCTGAATTATTTTGTGAATTGGATATGTGCAGGTTTTTAGGTTATTAATTCTGAAAATTTTGATTTTAATGGTTAATTCACGAATACTAGGTATTGTTAAGTCCATAAAATTGTGTCCTAGAATTAGGGTAACTTTCATGATTATTTTTGTATTTATATTTATGCAGATTATTTTGTTTCTAATTTCAGATTTAATATTCTGCATTGATATTCTATGGTAATTTTCTGATTTGATTTTTCTGAAATTATTTGGATACAATTGAGGAGTTATAAGCTCATATACCTGAAGAATAATATTTTAGGTTACTGTTTGACATTTTTAATATTTATTTTCTGATTATTATTTGTTGTTCTGATTTTTAATTAGAATTTCAGTTACTCTTCTGTTTTTATTTTGCTAGATTATGTAGGAAAGCTTTTTACTATTTCCTTTCCAGAATATAATCCAAATATTTAGGAGCATCATTGGGTGTTTTTTTTTCTAGATTTTTATTCATTAGATTTTAATTATTTTAGAATTATTAAGATTAGATTTAATAAATTGGATTAATAAGATCATTTAGGATTAAGCTAGGTTTTTTAAAACAATCTTTCCTCGTGGATCGATCCCTACTTCCCTATGCTATAAAAAATATTTAATAATCAAAGTAGTGGTTAAATTTATAACTCTCGACAAGCTTAACAAATTTTGGCGCCTTTGCCGGGGAAAGCAAATAAAGTGCTAGTTTACTTCTATTTAATTTTACTACTTTTATTGTTTTGTTTTAACTAGTACTTTAATTTTTTGTAGATTTCACATAGTGTATGAGATTAAGGAGTGGTAAAGAAGTTGGAGAGGATAAGGAACAAGCATTGAAAGCTGAAAACAAAGAGAGTCAGCCTAAGCCACTAAGTTTTAGGGTTAAAGAGGTAAGCATGTCTACTCTTCGAGAACTTACTGCTCCTAACTTAGAAACCCAACCAATGTCCATTACCTATGCTGTATTAGATAAGCCCTTGAAACTAAACTCTGGATTCATCAACTTATTACCTAAGTTTCATGGATTAGCTGGAGAGGACCCATACCGACATATTAGTGAATTCCTTATTACTTGCTCTGCTATAGTGCCTGAGGGAATTCCTGAGGACCAAATTAGATTGAGGGCCTTTCCCTTTTCTTTGCTTGGTAATGCTAAAGATTGGTTGTATTACATGCCTGCTGGATTTTTCTCTACATGGACTGCATTGCATAAATCATTCTTAGAGAAATTTTTTCCAGCATCCCTAATTGGATCTATTAGGAAAGATATATATGGAATCAAACAAATGAATGGGAAAGGTTTTTGTGAGCATTGGGAAAGATTTAATAAATTGTGTGCTAGTTGTCCCCAACATCAAATAATTGAACAGTTGTTGATTCAATATTTTTATGAGGGTTTGCTTCCTATGGATCGTAATATAGTTGATGCTGCTAGTGGGGGGGCTCTAGTTAATAAAACTCCAGTAGAGGCTAGAAACTCATTCAATCTAATGGCCCAAAACACTTAGCAGTTTGGTGCTAGGGAGTCACAAATTAAAAAGGTTAATGAGATTGGTTCTAGCTCATCTGTAGAGAGTCAGTTATCTTACATTACTGCTATGTTGAATAAGATTGTCATTGGGGGAGTACCAAAAGCTGTCATTTGTGGCATCGGTTGTCTAGAGGGGCATCCTACTGATGCATGTCCTACATTTCAAGAGGGAAATGTTAATGCTGTCTATTCTAACCAAGGTCAAAGGAGGTATGATCCATATTCTAACACCTATAATGAAGGATGGAGAGACCATCCTAACCTTAGGTATGGCCCTAAAATCGATCCACCTAATTTTGATCAAACATCTCATCAACCTTCTAATCAAGATAGGACGAACTTCCTACTAGAACAAGTACTTAAGAAGATGGATGATAGGTTCCAAATTTTGGAGACAACTCTTAAGCAGGTTCAAGAGAAACAGAGTGCAACTGATATCATAGTTAGTAACTTACAGGCTCAAATGTAAAATAGGTTACCATCTCAGCCTTACCCTAACCCTAAGGAGAATGTTAGTGCCATAACACTTAGGAGTGGGAAAGAGTTACAAGAGTCTAGGAAGAGTAGAGAGGTTGAGCTTGAGTTAGAGGTCAAAGAAGTTGAACCAGAGTTAAATATAGATTCTAATCAAACTACTGGGGAAATAGGAGAGAAGAAAGGAGAACCTTATAAGCCAATTCCACCCTTTCCTAGTAGATTTCAAAGCCCGACTTCTAAGGTTAATGAGGCTAATCAAGAGATCTTAGAGACATTAAAGAAGATAGAAATCAACATACCTCTCCTTGATGCTATTGAACAGGTGCCTCGTTATGCTAAGTTCTTGAAAGAATTATGTACCACTAAAAGAAAGTTAGTAGGGAATGAAAAGGTAAGTGTGGGGGAAAATGTATCTGCAGTTTTTCAAAGAAAACTTCCCCCTAAGTGCAAAGATCCAGATATGTTTTCTGTTACTTGTAAGATAGGAAGTATTTACTTTAATAAGGCTATGCTTGATTTGGGTGCTTCCGTTAATGTTATGCCTAGGTCAGTTTATGACAAACTGAACTTAGGAGAGTTAAAGAAAACTGGTGTAGTGCTTCAGTTAGCTGATAGGAGCAGTATTCACCCAGATGGAGTGTTAGAGGATATCTTAGTCTAAGTGAATGAGCTGGTGTTTCTTGCTGATTTTTATGTGATGAACATGGGTGGTGCATGTCATGATATTCCCATCTTGCTTGGCAGGCCATTTTTGAAAATAGCTAGGACTAAAATTGATGTGCAGGAAGGAACATTAACTATGGAATTCGATGGTAAAGTGATTAAATTTAATATTTTTGATGCCATGAGATTCCCTGCCGATGTGAATTACGTGTATGCACTTGATGTTATTGATGAGTTGCCCTAAGATATTTATGACTTATCCAATAAAGATGAATTTTTGACTATGCTTACTAAGAGTCTTGATCATGCTGAGTTTCATAAAGTGCCCCACCCGATTATTGATAATATAGTGGAAGAGATCCAACTAGAGGATCGAGGAGCTTCATGAAGTTGAGCCAACGACGATAAACAAAGGTGCCAGTTGGGAGACAACCCAACTTTTTTAGGGAAGTACCGATTTAATTTTGTTTTTATTTTCATTCTTTCTATATTTTTGCATGCATTAGGGACAATGCATAAATTAAGTGTGGGGGGGTGCATCCTGCATTTAATTCCTGCAATTTTTATTCTTGAAGAAAATCGAGAATTTTTTTAAAATAAATAATGCATGATATGAGTTTATGCTAGACTTGCTTGTTTAAAAATTTTTTGTTTTCTTAGCTATTTTGTGGTTTATTCTTTGTGAGTGAAGACTTCTAAGCATGCTAGCTATATTTCAGAAAAGTTGAAGTTGATCCTCATATATCTCTTTAATGAGAAATTTCATGATTATTTATCTTATTTAGTCATGTTATATAGCTGTTCAGAGGTAATAAAATGACTTATCCCATTTTCTAGACTATTGAATTAGTAGAATAACTAAAAAAAAAAAAGAGTCAAAGTCGGGAATGACAAGTACCTTTTTGAGACATGTGCTATCGGGTGCTACTCTTTGAGGCAATACTGCCACTGGAAAGCTTGCATCCTATACTAATGAGTCAATAAAACGAAAAGAAATAAAGATGAGAATGAATTGTTTGCTCCAGCACCTCTATTCGGGTGAGTGTGAGGCAAGGAGTGTTTAATTTCTAAGTCCCTATATGGGCCTCGAATATGTGCGAAAGTGGAGTTTGAAAAAAAAAGAAGAAGATGAAAATAGATACAAGGCAAGTTTAGAATCAATTCAATGAGTTATTCTATCTAGTTCAATTGTCTTTATAACTATACTGTACCCCAATTTTTCTATCATAAATTTTTTAGACCTCTTGATCGGTGTATGCGTATCTAAAAGAGATGGATGATTATTGATCTTGTTATTTCATTAAGGAAATGTTGTGAGGTTGGTGAATAAACTCTTTAATGGTAGTTAGATGTCTAGTAGTTGTTCACTTGTAGGAGGAAAAGCAAATTAATTTTCAATAAAACTGTTTTTAAAGCAAGCCAAGACCTAGTATGAATATCATAGTTATGCATAACTTTATAAGAAAGGAAGAGGGTAAGTTTTTAGGTTGAGCCTAAGATTTCTTTGTACGAGGACGTCCAAAGTCTACGTGTGGGGGAATTTATTAAACCAAAAATCATGCATTGTTTTAATAATCATTTCGATTATATTATATATATTATTTTGTCTAATTTATCTTATTTTATATATTTTTCAGGTTTAATATTAATAAAATAAAGATGAGAAGAGAAGACGTCGAAGCTCGGGTTTTACATGCTTGGCTATAAAGACAATCCAAAATTAATAATTTATGGAAAATATTATGTCCATAATTATTTAATTGGGCTAGGGTTTCAAGAGTTGGAGAAGAGCTAGAAGTCTTAAGGGAGAAGAAGTATAAGGAAGAAAGGAAGAAGGAAACCCTATTCACTGACCCTAATCACCCTCACTGTAAATCATAATCCCCATCATCATCCTATAACAGAGAATAACCCACGACTGCCCCTAACCATCAATCCCTCCATCACCTTCTTCCTCTTCCTCCCCACATTATCATCACAACACCCACGCCTCCTCCCATCCCCACGGCTTCTCCTTCACAATCGCCACCATTATCTTCTTACATCACCATCATAATACACCGTTTTCGTTCATCATCGTGATCACCGTCATCACACCATATAACCCAACTCTTCAACCCCTCTCACACGAAGCCACGGCCAGGCCTCCATCACAGCCACGCAACCCCTTCAATCTCACCCCCACCTTCAATCTCATCACGATCATCACTACCATCATCCATCATCATCACCATCAACACTTTGCCTTTTTTTTGTTTTTACTTTGTTTTACTTTGTTTTATTTTAGTTGTTTAGTTTATTGTTAAACATGATTTATTTGGGTGAATGTTGTGATTTTATTTTTAATATAAGTGAATAATTCCTTTTTACTTAGTATAATCTTCTTGAAGCCATGCTAAATTTACTATTTTGAAACAAGTTTTATGCTTTATTGCGTAGTTGATTCATATTCATGATTCTATAGCGATTAGCATTTATCGTTTATGATATTCGTGTTAAATTAATTAGAATGCATGCTAGTTAGTTTAATACAATTTCGATTGATAGTTTAGAAGACTATAATATGTAAAAGTTATAGTCTTTTATGCTTAGGTATCACCCTAATTAATCATGGATGGCTCAAACCCATCTATTTTAATTAGATAATCGCTTTAGATCTTTGTTAAATCGATTTGCTGGTAAATTGGTTACAAAGTGTTAAATGATATTTTTCTAATTCTTAATGCTCTAGTTTGATTACATTCTTGCGCTGGTGTGAGGTTTATCAAAACTAATAGGGTTTGTATTAGGGTTGAACCTAATTAAGTTAGAATCTAAGGAAAAACGGGGAAGAACCGCTGGTGGATGTCTTCTATAGTTTAATTCATGAATGAAATTAACTTGTGTGTTAATAATAAATATTAATTTGCATGGTGGATTGAGATTATACTAAGTATCCTTCATAAATTTGACCATTTTTGATCAGTATTTGTTACTTAGAGTTAATTTGATTAATTTGTTCTATTTTTATTAGCTTCAACATAATTTCAATCGAACCCCCCCCTGAAAGTATAGTCTTTTAGGAGTTTCTAGGTAATTTTAGATAGTTTAGATTTTGATTTTTAGAGTGGTTATAATTTTAGATTGATTTATATTCAGTTTTAGTATTTAATTACCGGTTTGTTAGAAATTAGACTAAAAATAGTTATTTTTGTTCTTTTTCGATTTTTAACAGTTCCTAGAGTTTATTAGTGTCCTAGTCTACCCATATTTAATTCCGTCATTTTTGGAAGTTATTTGATAATTTTTCTGAATTATTTTGTGAATTGGATATGTGCAGGTTTTTAGGTTATTAATTCTGAAAATTTCGATTTTAATTGTTAATTCATGAATATTAGTATTGTTAAGTCCATAAAATTGTGTCCTAGAATTAGGGTAACTTTTGTGATTATTTTCGTATTTATATTTATGCAGATTATTTTATTTCTAATTTTAGATTTAATATTCTGCATTGATATTCTATGGTAATTTTCTGATTTAATTTTTCTGAAATTATTTGGATACAATTGAGGAGTTATAAGCTCATATACCTGAAGAATAATATTTTAGGTTACTGTTTGACATTTTTAATATTTATTTTCTGATTATTATTTGCTGTTCTGATTTTTAATTAGAATTTCAGTTACTCTTCTGTTTTTATTTTGCTAGATTATTTAGGAAAGATTTTTACTATTTCCTTTCCAGAATATAATCCAAATATTTAGGAGCATCATTGGGTGTTTTGTTTTCCAAATTTTTATTCATTAGATTTTAATTATTTTAGAATTATTAAGATTAGATTTAATAAATTGGATTAATAAGATCATTTAGGATTAAGCTAGGTTTTTTAAAACAATCTTTCCTCGTGGATCGATCCCTACTTCCCTATGCTATAAAAATTATTTAATAATCGAAGTAGTGGTTAAATTTGTAACTCTCGACGAGCTTAACAGTCGCCTTGTCTGAGACCTTTCCCCTCGTTAAACGAGCCTTGGTCCTGACCATTGAGATGGACTGTGAAATGCACTGAAGTTAGGCATGCCATTACCCATTTTGTGAATATGGTAGGAAATTTGAGGGCTGTGAGCATCTCTTGAATGAGATCCCAATGAATCGAATCAAATGCTTTTCGAAGGTCAATCTTAAGGAGGCCCCTT